>CAKAOH010017954.1:554-28461 GCA_916701665.1 Sebastiscus tertius
GCCATCTTTTCAGATGAGTACAGTATGACTAAGAACACTCCCTACACCCGTCACACTCCTATAACGTCTCTCTCAATCTCTCTCTCTTACACACACACACACACACACACGCACACACTCACACACACACACACACACACACACACACAGATACATATAAAACTGCTCCTATTTCCAGCATTGTGCCATATAATCATGTTTTGTTAAAGGTGCTAAATGACAGATTGGGAGCGTTTCTATTGCCTCCGCTTGGCTCTCAACATGGCGACGGCTGAGCTGGCGGCTCATAGCTAACGGCGCTAACAGTGAAAATAAAAGAAAAAAGAAAAACATATTAATCACCAAAGATAGAACTTCAGTCAAATTACAATTTATGGATTTTTTTTTTTCTTTTGACTTCATGCCAGAGTTTTTTCTTTGGATAAAAAACATCCAGTAAGGACTCCTTTCATTGCAACCAGAGATAACTTTATGGAGGACAGGGGACTTATTACATTCAGCATTTATTCTTATTGTCAAAGCTTTTTATACATGCAAACTACAAAAATCTGCCATGTCAAATCATCCAGTTCTACTATTGGTGTACTTCCTGCTTGGCCATATGACAAGCATCTGTCCACTTGTCTGCCTCTTGTGTGCCACCACGTCCCATTCTTCTCCCAAGTCACATCAATATCACATTCCCGCTTCCTTCCTATATCAAATAAAGTCCAGTGAGGGTTTTTCAGCACAACCTTGATCTGCCATTGAAGGCTCACTTCACTTGTCTGTCTCATCGTGTTACACAAGCATTGCATTTCACTGTACCTTACCTCATAATATCAAACTTTATGTCAAACTTTTGAATCTGTATCTACTTTGAAGATTCTGTGACTCAGTTCTCCCTCTGTGCTACTTGTCAGTTGTAATGTTAAGTGTTTAAATCGATTTACTGTAAGTGTCACATTTGGAGCCCATCTGTTGGCGCAGAGGGAAAAAAAAATGTCTAACCAGGTTCGCTGCAATGCAACGTCATCCGGCAAAGAGATGAATTGATGTTAGTGCACATCCTTGTGGCTTCATTTGTAAAGAGAATGCAGCAATTCACCGGAAACTTAAGCTCCCACCAACACTGTTCCCTGCGCTATTTTAATGCAGGGCTGTTGAATCTGAATAGTCCAGCTGGGCTTGCTGCGGTTGTCTGCGTTACCGGTGTTACACGGTGTTCTGGCATACACAGATTACATTATATGCCCACCACCCTTACTGTTGTTTGCTGCTTTTAATAGAAATCAAACCCATTTACTTCATTTTCTCATATCAGTGCCATGTTATCAATACATAGTCGGACGACGGACGCTACAAATTGAAAGTGTCTGCTCCGTATGGAGTCTCAGCTCAGAGTAGCAGGAGTCAGATTTCACACACACGGGACGAACGAGAGTAGACAGACAAGGCGATGATGGAGGATTTGGTGTAAAAGCGAAAAGCGAAAAGCAAAAGCGCCTATTTGGCAATATTTTGGATTTGAACCCAATGCTACAAAGGAACCATTACGTCAATGAGGCAATCTGTAACTTTTAGTAAAAGCCTTGCGGAGGATGGAGCTGTCACAGAAGGGTGCACGGTGCAGCAAAAGCTTGACCGGAGAGGCCATACACAGACATCTGACGTTAAAGATCGAAGTAGGCACTCTACAGATATTGAGCGCCGTCTTTTTTTGTAAAATGATTGATGTAATCGGTAACACCGGTGTTGTAACAAGTTTATTAACCAGCGGGAAAACTTCCTCACCGTCACATCCTCGTGGCTCGTTGGTTTAGGGTTATGATTCTCCAGGCTTCAGGTGTGAGAGGTACTTGGATGAATTCTGTGATGAGTAAAGTGTGAAGTCGTGCAGCAGTAGTGTGAAGTTTTTACGGGTCAGCTGTGACTCATCGGTAAGAGTGGGTTGTCCAATCATTGTTTGATCCCCTGTGTTGACATGTCCTTGAGACACTGAATGCCAAATTGCTCCTGATGGTAAAGCTAGCACCTTCCATGGTAGTTAGCTGTCATCCATGTGTATGAGTGATGGGTGAATGACGATGATGGCAAAGAAAAAGTGAAGTCCTGTAGAAATGCAGATCATTTATCAATGCTATCAAATGTTTTATTGACAAGCTATTGCCGTTTATCCAATACTCCGACTAATTAGCCATTTCGTTATCACGCCATTATTATTCATTATTTATTATTCATCCTTCTTGGCTCCTTTATGGTGACTTTCTTTGACTTACTTGCTTCAACAACTGGAGCAACAGATATATTCACAAGAGCAACACCACACCAACTGAAGTGTGGTTGGTGATAAAGTGGTATGAAACTTGGATAATTGCCGTCCCAATTTGCTATAAATAGCAATAAATAAACAAATGAATAGGTGATTTGAATAAATAGGTGAGGATGTTATGAACTCAGGAATTTTCCGCATCAGCAAATGCAACTGGGAGCAATGCAATCCATAAAGATACAGTAAAGCAACGGTAGAATAAGGTAACTGCTGCATTATTAATTAATAATCAAATATTAATATTTTACATATGTTGAGATGATTATGTGTTTGCCTCGTTAAGTGCTGAATTTAGTTTGTTATTCATTCTGTATTTTGTAGGTCAACAAATGTACATTTTACAGCAAAGTGAAACAAAGAAAATGCTCAACACAAGGTCCAACTTACTTGTGTTGTTGTGTTTCCGAAGCTTTCAACCAGAAATCATGGACGTCCTCAGTGGCGGAACTCTTCACTTGTCGTGGAAGTGCTTCAGAAACAACAAGAAAGTTGAACCTTGTGTGTTTATAGAGTTTTTGTTTTGTTTTTGTTGGCTAATTTTCCACAGTCAGGAATGAATAAACCTTCAAGCCACAAATAAGAAACTGTCTTGTTTTGTTATGTTGCATTTCAAACATGTGTTTATGTATTCAATAAATTATTTAATAAATATCTGTGCATGCTACACTGCACTTATTTGTGGGCGGGTGTGGGAGTTTGCTTTCACTAGCTCAGCGTATACAGGTGTGTGTGTGTGTGTGTGTGTGTGTGTGTGTGTGTGTGTGTGTGTGTGTGTGTGTGTGTGTGTGTGTGTGTGTGTGTGTGTGTGTGTGTGTGTTTGAGAGAGAAAGTGCTGTTGGGGTGCAATCATTTCCTGTCTCCTGGTTTAGAAAAGATGTTGGCATGACAACATGACACTTGGGAAGGGTTGGAGGGTAGACATGCAGGGAAAAGAGGAAAACAGTGCTCTCTCTAACTCCCATAAATAGACAACTGGAGGTTTCATGCCAGCTTTGAGACGGAACATCATGCCTGGATCTGTTTGTGAACGTACCTCACATCTCAACTTGCAGCTCAACCTAAAAATATCTATGAAATAAAGGGAAAGAAATACCGATGTCGCATATTATATAATGCATGTTTCCCAAAACAACTAAAAAACAAGAGGATATTAACATAAAATAAGATAAATTAAACTATAATGTCCTCAACAGTGCGTATGATTTCTTACAAAAAGTTATTCCTAATTATTTTTTGTGCGTTTTCCAACGAATGTCCAGCAACACGTGATGAACGTGGTAATTTCTGCTCCTGTCTTTTCAAAATAAAAGTTAGGTTTAGGAAAGGATGGACTTGGATAGGTTTAGGCAACAAAACGACTTGGTTAGGTTCAGGAAAAGATTGTGGTTAGGGTTAAAATAGCTCAGGAAGTGGCGTAACTTAAGTACAGGAGTTATGTGACACATAAATCAATGTTGATTTCTGGTTTTTTGATCGACCCATCCACCTCGACCTCCTTCCTATGTGGCTTTGGTCATTCTTTATACTTCCTGGTTCACAGTTAACGTAGATAATATACAAATTGTTTTTTAGCAATATATAGGTATTACATTGCATTTACTTGTTCGTATGAATGGTGTTCAAGTACAGCCTGAATATAGTGTATATACACAGTATATATAAATATTGCAAACAGCTCTCTGAACCTCAGTCAAGGGAGTCCCATATCCTCGTGACTGTGAATGTGTGTGTGTGTGGAGATTTTTTTGGCATATGTATATAATTTACAAATTGGCTTTATGCATTGTCTGTCTCTTCATTTGTGAGAGGCTAAACCAAGCTCAGCAGTCATTATGAGACATTAAAGTCATTCAATACTTCTGGCATATTGATCCCGTCTATCTGTCATTCGCTCATATAATATTCATGAGGAGGCAGCGTACTTCATTCCACCATAACCACAGATACCAGCACATATACGCTTAAACACTGTGGTGTGCCTTTACTGCCGTTTTGAGCGCTTTGCTGAAACTTTGTGAAATTTGCTAAAACAAAGCTGTACTGTCTTTTTTTATCTACATGTTTCACATTGCAAAACATCTCAAATTAAAAGCAAGGAACCTGTAGAATTTCCACTTGTTGTATTTTGCATTCGCCCAGGGACAAAAGTAGGCAGATATCATTGTTTATGATACAGTATATGCTTCTGTATTATAAAGGCATCCTCTAAAAAAAAAGAAAAATCATCAAAAATGAGGAGATAAAATAATAAATGAAAAGGAATATACAGTGCGAAAGAGAGGAGGAGGGAGAAAAAAAACTGGGGATGTTATCACCTGAATTATTAATCATGATAATTCAACTCCCAATGACAAGAATATCTATCTCCGCACCGCATTGCACATCCACAAATACACAAGTATACACACACACATTTGTTCTCGCATATGCACAAGACACTTTTATCTTGCCTACTCGACAGTTATCTCTTTAAAATGGGTCAAGACAAAATGAAAATCGAGAAACTTCTCATTGCGTGAAAGAGATAGACAAGGAGAGAGAGACAGATACACAGGGGAAAGGGAGAGAGATAGGTTGGGGCTGGAGGGAGAGTTGTTCGATAAGAAAAGTTCCCTTCAAAACTCACAACACTGCAGAGGGAAGTCACCTCATGTTTGTAGATTCAGTATAAATTTCACCGTTGGGTGACTTTATGTTTGTGGGGTACAATCTTGTGTGTGTTTTTCACAGAGAGAAACAATGAACTCTTCCCAAAACACACAATTTAAAAAGTGCCATTCACTAGTGAAACTGTTGTTTTATGCATCGACTTCTTTTTCCTGTCTGTTACCAAGACGACCGACATATAAAACTAATGTTTTGTTCAGCTCCAATTTGCCCCTGGCTTCTTTTTCTCCTAGGTCTAAAGGTCTAAGAGCATCCAGTGTAATATTATTATAAGGCATATTATTTTAACTTTTTTTAAAATCCTAAACAGTGTTTGCCTCAGGGGTGGCAGAGGGAGAAAGCAAGAGGTACCCAGTAAACACTGAGGGAGGGAGAGAAACAAGACTATGAGAGGAAGCAGAGGAGTCGTGGCTAACACCCACAGTGACGAATGCCAGACAGAGCTTGGTGACGGTTTGATCTAATAAACATTTCTTGTATTTGCATATCATTTTCCTTTCTGGCAATCAAAGCTGTTTAATAATGACAAGCTGATAACCTGCTGTATGTTAACACGGCTATTAACATTTATCATGGCATCCTACAAACATGCCTCGAAGCCATTCACTAATGTACTGTACCAAGCACTGTGGTTTTTTTTGCAGTGCATGCTCTTCGTCAGTGCTTTTTTTTTTCCCCTTCCCATATTGCCATTGGCTGTATAAGAATTACATTTATGGGTTCTTTTTTAGATCTAAATGGAATCAGGTTGAAATAATTGCATCACAATGAGAACTGACAAAGCATGACACTTTATCAAAATTTGGCTATATTGAACTTTAAAAGGCAAACAGCTTCTGCACACTTTTATCGAAGCAAATTTTTAATCACATTGTCAGGCTTTTAGCTTGTATCAAGACATAGCAGATGAAGGTCATTTAGGACCAAAAAGCATGACAATATCGCTTTGATAGAGTGCATGAACGCTGTGCCTTTCACACAGTCTGTCTTCCAGCATGCTTTTTGAGTCTTCCTGTGTCTCTTTGGTTTCCCCGTACAAGGCTATTTTTACCGCTGCCTATGAAACATGTCTGGTGTGTCATGTGAGGGTGTACAAGTCCTACGGTGCACCTACTATATATCCTCTATGTGTGTCATCACTCTGTCAGGCCTGACTGCTGGCTGAAGGTGACGAAGGAGAACACAAGCACAGATTGTCAGCTATTTTAAACAGATATCTATATGCAGTTCACACTCAATAAAATGCAGAAATTCATAAGTGAGCTACAGTGCGAGGAACTGATTTTCATAATTCAATAGCTAGTGACACCATTTTGTATTTGTTGTACCACCTCTGTTCTACTTTTAGCTTTAGCTGTCTTTCATGCTCCTCCGGAATGTAGAGAATATTTAGGTTACGTGCACACACAAATATGCATAATTTAGATAATGGAGGTTTGATGCAAATACATGCAGTAAGCAAACCTTGGTGAGATGCTTCACATCATCATGTGCACTTTATTTCGCAGTTCAGTTTTCTAGTACAATAGTGTTTTGTGTTCCAAGAGAGACTGTCTGGAAATGTGCGTTGTTCTTCACATTTTTAAACTATATCACGTATCCCCCGTCTCTACGATGACCGGCTTTTCACTTCTTGCCTTTGAGTGCGTCTGTTCGGAACAAGCTGTTAGTGGAGCCCCTTTTAGACCCCAACCCCTTCTCACTACCGACTTGTCAAGTACCGCCGCTTGTTAAGTGCATCGGATGCCGATGCACCCTTTAGCGAATGTATGTGATGCACCAGGCTTTCAACTAACAACAATGTAAACCCACCCGAGGCGATATCCTACGGTCAGAGCAACTGATGTGTAGTATTAATAGCCTGAGAGTCCACTAAAGGCGGGCAGGAGGGGTGGTGGATGTGTCAAACTAACAAAAGACACTGTTCGTGTAGTAACGTTGACTTATTTTGTCAGTTGTTAGTCACATGACTTGTTAGTGTTGTCAGTCCTGCGAGTCGTTAGTCAAGTTAACGTCAACCACGACCATTTCCTAAACCTAACTAAGTGGTTGTGTTGCCATGTGTTGTCATGGGCGGCTGTGGCTCAGAGGGTAGAGCAGGTTGTCCACCAATCGGAAGGTTGGTGGTTCGATCCCGGGATCACGGGGATCCGGGTCACATGTCGATGTGTACTTGAGCAAGACACTTAACCCCAAAGTGCTGTGAATGATTATTTAGATTAGATCCTGATGGGCAAAGTTGGCACCTTGGTAGCCATCAGTGTGTGAATGGGTGAATACTGACATGTAGTGTAAAAGTGCTTTGAGTGGTCGGAAGACTAGAACAGCGAAGTCCATTTGCCTTCCTGTGAAAAATTAAGTTTATTTTGAAAGGACACTATGCATGTGACGAGCGCATATTGACACACCCTGTGTGTTGGTCTCCGATCCCGAGGGGCGCTGACCAAGTGACACATCTCCCAGCCTCTACATATAGTTTATACCAACCCTATCGCCACACAAGAATGTATATGTTGAATGATTTTCCAAAAAAGAAAATCTATCTTTCCACAATATATGTGCATGGCAAGTTATGGAAAGGTTGTGATTAGGGCTGATAAAATATGATTAGGTAGTATTTTCTGTAACTGAACGTCGGCATTAGAAACCGTAAGGAGCAGAGTCATCCAATATGGAGGTAATTTCAAGGGTTGGTTTATACCTTGTTGGCTCTAAATTCCCTCTACACAGCAGGGGTCCGCTTTGCCCGCTCTGTAATCCAGCCTTAGATGGAGGAAGCGAAAGTGAGGCTAACGGAGAGATGAGAGGTCCAGATTCCTTAAAGAGAACAACGTTGCCTCAGGGTTTTACAGTATATGAGCATAAATTCGCTGAATGATCATAACAACAGTACAACAACATATGTGAACTTTGTGATGCATGATTAATTTGTGGTTTAAGCATCTTCTTCAAACACATTTGATTTAATTGTTTTCCTCTGCGTTGGCAACATCGCGGCCATCACGCAGCAGTCTGTGTAAGTCAGTCAGAGGACACTTAATTTATCAGCCAACTCCCGCTGATAATGGCATTAAACATGTGTAGTCTTGCAACAACAACTTTGAAACCCAGCTGCTCTGGGAAATACTAAACATCACAAGGGCATTTATTTTTTCAAATTGTTTTGTATATATTTGTGGATCTGAATAGATCATAAACGTTGTGTCACCAGCCAAAGCAATAGGCGGTGATTGTTAGCTATGAATGTATAATTGTAATCATGATTCTTTTCATTTCTCCTACATTTGCGCCTGATTAAAAATGTAACACTATATACCTTTCACACCTACCTAGTCTTTTCTTCAAACACACAAGCAATTTTATGTCAAATATGATAATGTTGCATACTGTATATGCAGTGTGTTTTGTACTTTGAATGTGCTAAAACATTAATCTAATGAAAGTTGTCATGTTCCTTTCTTTTTTCTTCTCTTTGGCAGTTTCCTTTAAATGTGCTTAAATAGTTTCAAATTCATTATTTTTAGCCCCTCACCCATAGTAATCCTGCAGCATGGATTTGCAGGATAAAACGGAGTGGACCATGTGGAAATGTTTAATAAGAAATCCATTGGGATTCCTGCACAGTATATGTAAATGAATGGAAATCGTCTCTCTCATGCATCATAAGCTGTTGAATTCTTGGAAGGCTTTTTACATTGAGATCATAAATAATATAGAATGTTTAAGGGTTATACAAATCCAGGGCATACTGTAGTTTTCTTCAAACATCAGGCTTTATAAACAACCAGCTAATCAGAAATACGTTTTCAACATTTACATGCATAATTTAACTTCATTTTAGTATTATTATGCAGCTTCCAGCATTAATATATGCTGAACATTTTGAAGTACATACAACTACACATTTCATATTTTGGGTACTAATAGTTATAATAAAAGGCTTGCTGAGGTTTTCTGCATAACTCAGCTCCAGTTACTTTGTGCAAACACAGTTCTGCTGAATGTCACATTTGTAATATAAAATATGACTATAAAAAAGGCTGCATTCAAATGAAATATAGGGAATATATAAGTGGCTGCACTCATACTTGCGGCCAACACCCATGATTAATTGAGCAATTTCAGCTGTTCATTTATCTAATGACTTTAAGCAGCTCATAAAGAGAGAGAGGAAGAGGGGAGCAACAAGTAACAACTGCAGGATGTTTCTGTATCCAGCAAAAAATGTCTGTGTAGCTTTATACTCTTGCAAATTAACAAGAAAATATTTATCTAATTAAGTACTGCTGTGTTTATGTAGTATCTCCTGTCTACCAAACACTGCATTAATGAAAGGGAGGAAGGAGTAACGGGTTGAAAGCAATCAACATTTGAAACAAATATAAGATAATATCTAACTATAAATCTCTGTCTGTGTGTATGTGGATATGTGTGTATGTCCTTCGCATATGTGGAGAACTGCTCATCAGATCGACTTAACACTTGGCAAGTGTATTGCTGGGGACCCCATGGAGTGCTTTGTCGAATTTGGTGCAATTTGGACACACAACATGTTCAGTATTAATAAACTTTGAATAAACAAGCGGGAGCGGGGCTTCTGGGCTCTGCTGACTGAGACGAGCATGTCGTCTGCAGTGGATCCTGAATATAGACCGCTAATGCTGGATAACATTACAACTAGGGCTGTCAAAGTTAACGTGACAATAACACATTGACGTAAATTAGTTTTAATGCCACTAATTTCTTAACGCATTAACGTGACTTGAGATTTTTAGGTTGTAGCGGGTTCAGTTTTAAAGCTAGAGTGAAGATACTGGTATCATATGATACTACAAAAACCTACTGAATCCATTGGTACTAATCATGTCATACTAGCTTGTCGCGAAAGAGGCTAAATAAAGCTCCAAACTTGTGCTAAAGTTTGGCGAGAAAAAAACTGGCATGGCCATTTTCAAAGTGTTCGCTTAACCTCTGACCTCAAGATATGTGAATGAAAATGGGTTCTCTGGGTACCCACGAGTCTCCCCTTTACAGACATGCCCACTTTATGATAATCAAATGCAGTTTGGGGCAAGTCATAGTGAAGTCAACACACTGACAAACTGACAGCTGTTGTTGCCTGTTGGGCTTGAGTTTGCCATGTTGTGATTTGAGCATATTTTGTTATGCTAAATGCAGTACCTGTGGGGGTTTCTGGACAATATTTGTCAATGTTTTGTGTTGTTACTGTAATTGATTTTCAATAATAAATGTATATGCATATAGCAAGCATATTTGCCCACTCCCAGGTTGATAAGAGTATTAAATACTTGAAAAATCTCCCTTTTAAGGTACATTTTGAACAGATAAAAAACGTGTGATTAATTTGTGATTAATCAGATTAACTACTGACAATCATGTGATTAATCACAATGAAATGATGATGAAAAGATGATTGACAGCCCTAATTATACAACCAAACTTTTTTTCACTTCTGTAGCTGGCAGACCACGGCTCATCGGCTGCAGTTATACTAACGTTATAGTATAACATACGTTACACGGATGCTGGATAGAAGGTTACAACCGGACTCGATAGCCAACTGGAAGCAGAATGGAACCAGAGTGTATTTCACTGTGTGACCGTGAGTAAGCCGCGACTGGGGTGAGTTTTTCCCTGTGAGTAAGACTGCATTTCCCCGGTGTCAGACTTGATACTAACTTATAACACTAATAAAGTTACCATCAGCAAAATACCTCAACGCTATACTTTATAACAGCAGTGGTTATGTCAAAGCAAATGACCAATACGTCTATTTGGAAATGACCTCCGCTAAGTGTATTTCACCGATGCTTCTGCCCACGAGTAACCGCGACCTGTCTGTGTTTGTTTTTTCCCATGAACCAGTGTGTATTTCACCAGTGTTTCTGACCGTCAGTAGCTGCAACTTGGGTGTGTGACGCAACTATGTCATGGCAGGTGTATTGCTCAGGACCCAAGGAAGCGCAGTGTTGAGTGTGAAGTTGTTTGTATGAGCGGTTCTCGAGAAAGCTGCAAGCAGCAACACAGTAGGCCAAGAATTCAGCCTATTCTGAACGGGCATATTTTCATCGGGCACTGCACTAGTAAGAATAAAATAAAG
The DNA here is from genome assembly GCA_916701665.1 of Sebastiscus tertius. Taxonomy (NCBI): domain Eukaryota; kingdom Metazoa; phylum Chordata; class Actinopteri; order Perciformes; family Sebastidae; genus Sebastiscus; species Sebastiscus tertius. The sequence continues at coordinate 11,654 of CAKAOH010017954.1, forward strand.
ATATGAAACATTGATTTCACCAGAAAGTGTGATGATATCAGCCTATAATATGTGCAGCACCCTCAGCCTCAGAGAAGGCAGAAAGGGACACAGAGGGAAGAGGAAAAACCAGAAGATTTAAAATGAATTACTGGCACATCCATAGGCATATGTGTCTGCAATCTGTTGCTGTCTTAAAGCTGTAGAATATTCAAATGTCAAGAGACAAGGGTCTGTATTTTCAAAGACGAGGAATATCAAACCAGCTTTGCGGATTTATGTTTAGAATCTCTATTCATATTCAATAATGCTGATGCACTAAAGGAATAGCCCTTTTGATGTTAAAAGTAAGGTTGTGACTCTTGGTGACAACAACATAGATGAGAGTCTTAACTTGCTTTTTCTGGTTCTTTTTTTCTTTGGAACTTGATCTGACTTGTCTGTAGAAGAGATGTCTGGGTGAATAATGGAAGATTTGGCTCTTTTCCGCTGCCGAGAGGCACGCGATTTAATGGTGCACATTTCCACACCCCCAAAGGCCAATTAGTATGAGAAGTTAATTAGTTTATAGTTTAGTTCAGGACAGGTTTTAGCTCTGCTAACACATAAACAGTGGAGAAGAAAATCAGCTCCCTTCCAAGTAATTATGATACCATCATCATCATACATCTAAAATTGTGTTTTTCCTAAAATATCCACTTTTTCAAAGAAGCAACAAATCATTTGGATTTCAATCTTTGCCTGAGTGGCACTTAAGTATGTTCCACCAAAAGCTGTTTCTGATTTATGTTGTCTTAGGCAGCTCAATATTACTGATGAATACTCATCGTGAGTTCTTGAGCTCAGAAATGTAAGCTGTGATGTAAAACAAAAATGGCATATTCTAAATGCTGACTTTGTGTCCATTTGGGAGTTTTCACACCTAAATGAGCTTTACTTCATAGTTTCAAGTCAAAGCTTTGAACTAGAAAATGCACCCACATCCCTGGAAAAGCCTCTCAGGTGCTGTCAAAGTCTCTAATTGCTTGTCAGTCACTCTCGCTTCAAGCTTTAGGTGAGATTTATTTACTTCGGAACAATTCTGATTGATAATCACAGCAAACAAACTTTAACTGCCATGTTCACATGTTTTACTGAAGTATAAAGTTCTGACTGGTTCTGGCTAATTTAATTTGAAATGACAATCTGTTTTGATTCTGTTAACAGACTTTTGGGTAATATTTAAAGTCATAAATTACAACAGATTCATCTTGGATTTACTCATACCCTAACAAGCACCTGTTGTAACATAATTGTAAGTGCTAAAAAATAATTTTACATTTTTCAGTATTTCAAAGTCAACAACAACTAGCCTTTTGAACCATAGGCCTCTAGCTCAGTCCCTGTTTGAAAATGGCATGCTCAAAATAAATAGAGTGCATCTCTGCAACTACAAGGTCTATTTGAATATTATCGGTATCATTGGAATCTTCAAATTGGCCATTTTGGGTACATTTGGGTAACATCTGTGCCATTTTCTCAGGTATAACTGTTAACACATTTAATTTAATTTACATATCACTTAATTCCATCGAAATACAACGGTTTTGGGCTTTGTTTTGAAAGAAATTCAGATTCAGATTCATCCACCAGATGGAGACATATATCGTTTTCTAATGGACGGCTGAGGATAGGCTGTTTGATGCTGGAGGAAGGCAGATAGAAAACACTTCTCCGTGCCATGCAAATGAATAGTGACGGCTGAAATCGACTCAAAAATGATCCAGAGACATCAGAGTAGCTATTAACAGTTTTGATATGCCCCCAAACAGCCAACGTAAAACATAAAAACATTGTTTGTGGGGTTAGCATGAAGTAGCTAAACCGCTAGCTCCACTATGCACACATGCACCGTTAGCATGTTTGTGCTACATGCTCATTTAGTTGCTTGGTGTTGGAATTGAGTTGCATTTTGGTAAAATGGTTATCATGAGCTTTTAGCCGAGGTTCTTCCCGTTATGTGGATATGCTGTATGAATATGTTGCTACATGTTTAACATGTCCTTATTTGGAGTTTTGTTGCGATGTGCACAACTTCACCCCGGTTACCGGGGCCGTTCAGGTTCAGGTCGGCAAATTGTAACTCTTTCAAAAGTCATATTTTGACTTGTCATAATAGGAAAACTTCAGGTGTTCGTAATAATTAACAATGGCTCTTTTCTATTCAAGTGTAGCCATGACATTGTGCCAGTGACCCAGAAATAAACAATGCTAAGACAATAAAAGCAATGCAGCTAATTGGAAATCAGCCATAATTAATTCTATTATTTACATGTGTGTCCTAATGGCTGCTGTTAAAATGGCCAAAATAACAGGGCAAAAATGATTGATACCATAAACTGTGTTTAAGTCCCGTACAAATCTGCATTTGTGTGTGTGTGTGCGCGCCACACAGAGAGAATCATCATGTGATTAACAGGCCACCACCAAACGCTGCTGAATTTCTGCACTTCTTTTTTCCTACCTGTCACAACTTCTGACTAGCTCAGTGAAAAGTGGCTTTCACACACAAATGCTCACACACACACACACACAGCCTGTAAAGCTTATAACACACACTTCATTTGCGCTCTGACAGCCCAGTACATGTTCTAGATGAAAGAATTGACAGTTCAAGGTGACGGCTACCTCCAATCAATCCAGTGTTGTGTGATGTGAGCTCTGTGTACCGGATTTGTGTGCGCATGAATGTGTGTGTGTGAGCACACGGGTGTATGTCTCCTCTTTTGTAGTGTTGGTCTAGGTAGGGGGTAGCTGACAGGTGTCCCTTCTTCTTAGCCATGCAATTTATCACCCCACTGGTGGTAGGGACCTTTGCTTCAGTCCAAATGCCCATGGAACAAAATTCTCTCTCGCTTTTCCTCTCTCTTTCCTTTCCCCAAATAACAAGTAAAACAAAGCAAAGATCAAATCAAAGCCTTACAAATATGATAATATTGCTCTGTTACAACATGACCTCGTTGTTATATTCCTCTGTCTGTCTTGTCTTCTCCCTCCCTGTCTCTCTCTGTCATTATCCATACACTGACAATGGCAGCGAATGTATTCTAACCAGAAAAAAAAAAGTCAAGGCATGCTGAGCAGCCATGGAGATTTTAAATCTTTTGTTCTTTCTGGCTTAATAATAACAAGGGTTTCAGGGCTCGGTATGAGCCAGCTGTCAGAAATAAACCATGGCTATCAATATAACTCCCCAGATATCATTATTTTAGCTCTTTTCAATTAATTATGAGAGCGTGGTGAGACGGTACTTTAGATCTCATTTCAGGGCCTAAATTGGTTTGTGAGCATAAAAACCTTTTATTGTGTATGCCCTGTGGCACACACATACACACACTTAGACACACAAAAAAAAATGGCGTGGAGAGTGAGTTTGGATATGGAAGTTAAATGTATAATTTTGTAGCTGAAGATCACAACATTTTGCTGGATATCGACCGGCTCATCATCAAGCTTTTATTGGAGGTAGAAATCTCTCTCTTGATAGTTTGTTCCACTCGATGGATGATTTTTTTTTTTCTATTGAAAGAGCACATTCCTTCACTCTCTCCTTGGTAACAGTAGCTTTCTCCGTTGGGGGCCCCTTAACCACCACTCCACCCGTACCACCCCCCAACACCCTTCCTATTCTATTCATCCACTGCTGCTGTACCAAATCAGCTGGGGGTGAGGGCTTTAGAGAGAGCGGGGGGTGGGCGTCAGGGTTATGAGCGAAGCATGAACCATGGTGAACAACACAAGCATAAAAGACAGGCCTTAAAGCTGAGATACAGATTCAATTCCTTGTTTTTTTTTTTTTTACCCTCTCTTCTATTTCTAACACTCTAGCCTTGCTGTCTTCATCTGCCCCATCCCTCTCTCTCTCTCTCTCTCTCTCTTTCTCTCTCTCTCTCCTTGGCAGTGGACGGAAGGAGTCAGGGTGATAAATAGGTGGTGTCCGATGTGCTTCTCCTCTCCTGTCGTTCTTTCTCTCCTTCTCTTCCACTCTCCTCCTCCCCGGTCTCGGCTCACCGCACTCCCAGCCCAACAGCGTGTTCATTCCTGTCAGCAAAAAGAGAATCACTGGAACAACCAGATCTACGGCGCACATGCGCAAAAACACTTGCACTTCACACACAGACCCACACATGCATGTACATCACTAGAGATAACATATAGTACGGTTGATAAAAAAGGGCAATGAATGGTGGTATGTTAGCGTGTAAATGCACGCTGAGATTCACAAGGAGCCACGGTCGCTCACCGAGCTTACAGTACATGCACAAACACACTCCCAGCCAGAGTCTATTAGTGTTCACAATGCACACAGTCTGGATGAATTAACATCAGTGGTCACCAGCATCGACACTGCACACACACTTATTTATCACAGGCACTTACTTTCTCCCTCCTTACTACTGTGTGTGTGGGTGTGTGTTTGGATTATGTGCTGGGAAAAAAATCCCAATTTAAGAAAGAAAGAAAGAAAAAAGCCTTAGTAGGAGAAGGTGGTCAATACCTACCTCAGCCATGATGGATAGAGGCCCTGGAGTTAAAGCTGAATGTAGCTTTATTCCTCCTACCCTCTAGTGACATGCGTCCTCCCCAGAAAACCATTATCAAAGTAAATGCCAGTATCTCAAGCAGCACCATATATTTAAGCCTGGAAGAGCTCAGAATAGAGCGGAGCTCCCTCATCCGTTTCTGAAATCTCTAGAAACGGCCACCTATCCAGATCTTATCAGTATATCTCAAATAGGAGCGACACATCATACACTGCATTCGAGCTATATAATAACACAGCCTGCGGCGTCAGTTTGTCCTCTCAAAACATTTTCAGTGTAGTGCACTTCCCTTGACCCCTCGCTAGGTAAGTGAGTGTGTCACTGGAGCTTTATTGAGGAACAATTGGTGTAAGCATCCCCTCAACGCTGCCATGCATCACCTGTTGTATAATTGAAGAGGCTGAGTGCCTGTTAATGATCCTCTGCTTGACCCTGGGCCTGCATTTGCATTGTTTTTAGCTTAGCACATGGCTAATAGCTAGCCCGAAGGCACGCCAGCCTTGCTGAGGATCGAACACCAATTTCCTCCATGCCAAGGGCGAGCTTACCACATCATTTGGAACACGAGAAAAAAAGGTGCGCATGCCTGCACACGAACGCAGCCGCTCGCTCTATATATTTCCTGAGTGTCATGCACACATGCACACAAACACACTGTATAACTGAACCGAAGTGGCCAGGGGGTGCGTTGAATAGGAACAGTGAAAGGTGCTATTTATTTAGCTGATGAGGGGCTGAGAGAGAGGCGCTAACCCCTCAGGAGAACTGGCTCTTTCCTTAACCCAGGAAAGCTCTTATAAAGAGGTCACAGAGGGCGAAGAGCAAAGACGGCGTGCTACAAAAGAAAATTGAGCCTAAATGGAACAAGCCAGCAAACAGACCCGACCCACGCCCCCCGCCATTTTTCTGAACATGTCTTTAAATTGGGTTGTAAAAATGTGTATCTCTCGGGTTTATACGAGAATCCAATCTGCAACAAGGAGGGGGATGAGCAGCAGAGCAAGTGATAAAAACAAATAAATCAATTTAGTTGCCGGGTTTATTTTCCGATCACAGAGAGCAGTAATAAAAACTGTATTACACCAATGTTAAGCTTCGCTTGCATTTTTCATTTACGTGCATAGCATTGGTGCGTGTGTGAATATATTTGTGCAAGACAGTTGCCTTCGTCAGCGACACTCCAGCACTTTTGTGTGTGTGTGCTTGTGACAGAAATTTGAGTTTCTATTCACCCAGCAGATGCACAATGTCATAACCAATACACAGTAAAAGCCCACTGGGTTCCATTTAACAGCACAGAAATATCTACTATGGTATGTGCGCGGATATAAACAACGTTATAGCCTCATCCCTGGCCCACTGCTGTCCTTATGCTGTGTCTGTACTTCACTCTCTTTATGGCACTTATTATTGGAAAGTCAACAGACATAAAAGACTCAGTGTGAGTAGAAAAGCCCAGCCAATGTTTTGGAGTGTCATTTGGCAGGTGTAGTGGGGAGGATATTGGGAGAAGGGCAGCAAAATTGCCTCAAATCGAAAAACTATACAGGAAATAATTTACTTGGACTGTGCGTCTCTAGGCACTCAACATTTAGAATGGGCTCTGCTACTTTAATTGAAAGGGAAAGAGAGACAGGGAAAGAGAGAGGAAAGCTGTTACAAACAAGAGCATGATTTATGAAATACACCCCTCTGTTCGTCAGAGCGAGCTCATTATGTATGCGCAACAGTGAGAGAGTGAGAAGACGGATGAGTCGTCCCGGTGGCGGAGGAAGAGGAATGGCAGCGCTAAACTCCGCCGGTAATCAACTGGTGAAATTAAACATCAAAAAAACAGGAATGATTGTGTGCGGCAAAGCGATTTGTCTGCAATTAGCGACCGGTCGCATAACTCACACACAGGCACACATAAACACACCCGCGCTTAATGGAACAAGACGTGTCACTGGATGTGTATTTGTGTGTGTATGGAGAAATACGACGCAGGATAACCATTAAAACAGTAAGTTAATAAACTTGAGAGACATTAACAGGACCTAGGGCAATTGGTGAACAGCTACTTCATTTGTCAACATCTCTTATTGAACGTTTTCTGAGAGGTAGCTGCCTGTATTTATAGCCTTGTCTCTGTGTCTGTTTATGCTAGTTAAGTTAATGTAAGAGAGAGAGAGAGCGAGGGGGAGTGGAAAAGGCCAAGGAGGAAAAAAAGAGACATTTATACACAGTATTTAGCGTTTGTTGGTATCTATAGCCCTATAATGTATGGTATACAGCCTCACCTTAACAGGATGAGACATCTCTGGTTCGTACAAGCCTTGACCCAGAACACGAAATGCACCCAATATAAAGGCAGTGTGTCAACGTCTCAGCTTTTCTTGCAAAGGAAAGACACAAGGAATGGTGCCCCAGAGCACTATATGAAGCTGAATTTCATTTTGGACATTTTGTGAATGTTGCAGTGGCGGTTCTGGACTATTTCAAATACTAAGCACACTTGTTACATACCACCAGCTAGAATCTAGATCTAAATCTGGTTCTGACTGCCTCTCCAGGTCTTCTTCTCTCTTCAGACCTCCTTCTTCTTTTATTATGTCCTTTCGTTGCTTCCTTTTCATCTCTTTTGTCAGACTTAACCTGGGCATAAATTAGATAAAAACATGTATATAATGTAAAGTGATATAGCAGTAATCACTGTTTAAAGACCACCATGGTTATTACTGATGAGTAATGTTGCTTAGCATCTGCGCTGGCCGATCACATCACGGATTGTGAGAACAAATCCTGCATGGTTGCCATAATGGTAACATACTACAAATATGGTTTCATGATAATTTGTGTTCAAAACTATGTAGGCCCAGTATGTACGTATAATTCACACACTGCTTTTCAAAACCATTGCATACTTATGTTCTCTGAAGTAGCCAGAACTTAGAAAAGAAATACCATAGTCAAATCAGTTGCCATTTACAGAATATAAGTTATAAATAAAAAACAGAAACTAAGATTATGATTTAAGTTATACTATGAAATTACACAACATAAAGGTGCTGGTCTACCAGTGGATATGGATAACCTTACATCAGATCAACTTAGCCAAGGCAAACTTTACACTCTATATTACAGAATAACATCGAACTGCAATGGCTATTTCATGAAAAACATTACCTTTTTAATGTACTATAAGTTTGTACAGTTGAGTAGGTTTTGAAACAGTTGAACATGAACATGGCTCACCTGATCTCAAGGATAGACTTTGGAGGTACTTCACACACGCCAGGTCGTTCAAGTCAGCGAGAACGCCAAGCTCCCAGAGCTCTGGGCTTGGAAGCAAGTTTTACATAGTGGCCAAACGGCGGAATTACAACTTCTGTGTCCGTCACAAAAAGACATTTTCCCATAGACTTACATTAGGGAAGACCTAAAATGCACTAAAAGCTGAATCCAGAGTTATTTCTCTTCCTCCGTTCATGTGAATGAGACCCAGACCGAGGGCTGCGAGGCGGAGTTAAAGGAAACGCTACTGCGCCTGCTCTATGGGCAAGAGCCTGCCTCCAACGCTGTATCCAGTTCTCTTTATACATCCATGGAGACCGCGCATAGCTCAAAATCCAGTGTGTCCGTCACCTAAAAGGCTCCGACTATACAACATCATTTCCTTTTTTGGTGCGCCATTTATTTAATTTTTGTTCGGCCTTATGAGAAGTATTTGCCACAGTTAGGGCCAAACAGGGGACCAGGCTTAATATTAATATACACAGCTAACACCCAATGTCAATGCTGAGAGTGTAACAACAGCTAAGAAGCTGCTCTCACATGTCTCTCCTTCTGTCTAATTGAATTCCCTGTGTATCACAGGATTACTAATAGTCTGAGCTTAAGTTTGTACTTTCCTTAATCTTTAACATGATTGCCTGTCTCAGTTGACAGAATAACCTGTGCTATAACAACCCAAGAGCTGCAGATTTAGCAACGCAGATTACTGTGCAGATGTAAACAGTCTGATAGATGAGTGTGTGACGCCCCTCCCTCTGTCTTGGAGGCTGTTCCGGCCAATCAGCAGGCAGCTGGCTGACACGGGAGGGTCGTTAGCGTGATTAAGCTCACCTGGGCCTTTCCAGGCTATAGAAGCTGCTCCATGTTGCTCACTGCCTCTCCACCTTCCTACAGCTCACCATCCACTCACTGTCCACCTCGCATTTCCTGCAACACCTCCACAGCACATATGCCACACGTCCATGCACTACTTTTAGTTTGATAAATTGTGTTGGTTTTAAGAATAACCTTGTGTGGACTCCCTCCTTGTCACATCCCATGAGCCGGTTTGGGACGAGTGATTAAGAGGGCTCAGGATTTTTCATTATTTTATTCAATAGAGATTCATTCACCAGGGAGAAAATCCGTTCCAACTGCTTGCTAATTGTCAGTTAGCGAGCTTGTTAGCTCAGTTGCATGTGGGGCAGTAAGTTCACACAAGTCATTCAAAACACGTGTCTGCAACATTGAACGTCGAGCATAACTCATAACTGTCTGCAAACCATTCCTCTGCCTTGTGGAAGAGTTTATTCTCCAACAGATGAGGTTGAATAAAAGTGGATTGTGAAACACAGCACATGACTTCCTCCATTTTGGACTCTCCGGCTCTTCGTTCATCAAAGTTGACCTTCATGCTTCATACTTTGCCTTCATGAGCAAATCCACTGATTGCCATTTTTTGTATGCTGGTGTGTCTCAGTCACAAGACCATCATTTAAAATGATACAAGTCTGGACCACTTTTACCAAAGTGCCACGATTGAACTCCCTAGTTGTCCACCAGCGACTCCATTTAATTTGCAGAGAGAGAGCTAAAGCTTAGCTTCCCTCCGTAATATGAGTCAGATTAAGACTGTTTGTCAAATGAGTAAAGCACCACGGCTATATTCCCTTTACTGAGATCTGAAATCGGGTTTTCTTTGCTTTCCTCTCTCCTCTGAACAGAAGATTGCCTTCCAGTGCAGCTCACTGGGGGGATGCTGGGCTGGGGGTTGGATCAGGGGGGGGCTTTAGCTTCAAATGATTTGTGTGAATTGCTCACACATCGTATGTTGGCCTTTCACCTCATGCCACGAAGCAGGTGAAATAGGGTTGACCCTAACCCTGCTTTTTCACAGCATGCACAGGAAATGGAATCTGATAATATCCGATTCACATGGCTCGATAGGGTTCATCAGATCACACAAACTCGAGAGCCAAATACAAAATCCACATGTTCCACTGTCTCTTTTTGGACAATACTAACCCCTCTCGATCTCCGTGTCCCCGTGCAGTCTTCAATCTATCTTTTCCTCTTTACCTCTGACCTTTTCATTTTTGAGTTCCTCCATACCAATCTGCTCCTCCATCTTGTCGTCGTCTACACTCTCTCTCAATCCTGCCATACTACTGACCTTTCAGTTTCATTTTTCCTCCATTTCTCTACCTCTCCTCTCCTCCTGGTCTGGGCTGTAATTCAGCTTGTTTCAGGGCCAGTTAGGCAGCCAGTGGAGTTAATCTGTCTTTTCAGGTCATAAATCACTGCTTGGCATCTCTCTCTCTTTCTTTCCTCTCTCTCTCCCCTCCTTGCTCTCGCCCCGCTGCATGGACGTAGAGCATACTTTGAGGTGATTGCGTCTGACAGTCGATGCTGGTGTTCCTTGCACGCGTGTGTTTGTGCGCGAATATGGGAAGTTTGTGTGTGGTTATCGCTGCTTTAACACCCAACAGATAGGGAGTGAAACTGCATACTCTTGAAGTGCCACAGCCAATAAGAAAAGATTGTTGAAATGTCAAGACCAATCAGAAGTGATGCTTCTCTCTGCGGTGCAGTTTGGATCTCTCTCTCTTTCTCTCTGTGTCTCTGCCTTTTCGCAAAGCACAACAATGGCTCACACTCACACTTGTAACAGATGGAATCTGCTAAATTAATTCATAAGACGGGCAAATTCTTTGAGCTTCTAGAGGATGAATTAAAGCCGACTTTGTGTGTGTGTGTGTGTGTGTGCATTCTGACATATCTACGACCTGGCAGGTGCATGGGAAACTGTTGGCCCCTACAACAGACAAAACCTCATCAGGAACTAGAATGGCAGAATTGATAGGGGGGGAAGTGGGAGGGGGGAGAAATACAGAAGAAAGAAGGGGAAGGAGAGAAAACAGCTTAGCGTAGCAGGAGGGAGGAGAGAGAAAGAGGGAGAGCGCGGGAGGAGAGTGAAGTTGAATAGCAGGAGGGCGGGAGTGGGAGAGTGGGTGAATGAATGTGTTGTGGATCTATTGTGCCCGGCTCCTGAATGGAGTGTTAGTAAGCTAAGTAGTAACTGGTGATTTACAGCGACGAGGCCATATCAGCTGAAGTGGGCAAACAATACCCTTTCATAAGCGACATTCGGCGACTAGAAGAACCGTGTAGGACTGCGCTATTCTGGATCTAAAGTGGGGTGAAGTGTTTTGGAAGTCTGTGGTTACTTACGTGCAAGAAGACACTTCAGCGGAGAGGAAGTAGGTAGATGGAGGAAAAGCTTGTGAGGGGGCAGACACAGCAGGAGAGAGAGAGAGAAGCGGGGAGATGCTATTTGTCTCATTTTAGCGTTACCGCAATATTTTTTTACCAATGTGTTAAGTTTTGTCTTGTATTGTTTTCTGCCCATATTTACCCAAAGACTATATTTAGTATGATAAGGAACAATACCACAACATTTGTTCTGATTGGTCAAAAGTCTTGAAATTCTAAAAGGACATACTTTGGGCAAGTATCTAATGGTTAGGGTGACCAGATCCCAACAAACCAAATAAGATAAGATAAGATAAGATAAGATAAGATAAGATAAGATATTCCTTTATTAGTCCTGCAGTGGGGACATTTGCAGTGTGCAGCAGCAAAGGGGATAGTGCAAAAAACAAGATGCATCAGCTAACACAGTAAAAAAAAAGAGCTAAACAAAGTGAAACAAAATATGAACCATTTAAATAGAAGGAAGTATAACAATAGAGGCAGTATATACAGTATTGACAATAAACAGACTATTAACAAAATTGCACAAGCGGAAAATGACATTGCACAGTGAGAATGAAATGAAATTCCACCTGAAAGTATCAGGTTATTGTCAGTTTTTGGTGCATAAGTTGGAAAAAGAGTATGTTTGTGTGTGACAATGTGGGCCACCTTACCAAGGCCGAGAGGTATAGTCTATAATTTTGTCTATCTAACTTAAATAATAAACATTTCTATTGTGCCCCTTATCTTGTAGCATCTCTATGCTTTGCCAGAATGCATCCATAGATCGGCACATCTCTTTTTGAGCCGCACGTTTCTTGTGAGACTCGCATGAACTGTGTCGCTTCATGACGTATTCCCCCCTGTGTGAAATTGAAAAATAACTGGCAAATTTCACAAAAAAACCTTGAGAATCGCCTTTCACCAGCTTATATAAGTAGTTTCACAGTCTTTGTTGTAGCTGCTCTTCCTTTTCTTTGTGGTCGTTTCCATCATATTCTGCCTAAATCTGCATAGTTTGTGACTTTGCGGTGACTCGCAATTTTCTCCGTTTGGCATAGCATAGCAAAGACGGTGAAATGTTAACCTGCACTTGACCCAGGTGGGCACAGTTTGACAGGAAACACAGCCCTGTGATGACAGCCTTCCCTGCTTTCTTAACAGCCATTGGATAAAAGCCAGATTTTGAAAAAACTTTCAAACCCGAACCAACATAGCGGCTCGTTTGGAAACTTTCTTTTCTTATATCATGAAAATAGTTCACCGAAATGTGTTTCTGAAAACATTTTATGCGAGAAATAAGCCACGCAGTTGATGAATCCCTCTTTATTTTGGACAACTCTTAATTTAAAAGTTTCTCGGGAGTTTCCAGAGGCGGCGAGTCACGTCGGACGCCCGTGATTTGCATAAAGTAGCCTAGATTTCAACTTTATGCAAAAGAGGAGCGGCCACGTTGACGCCCCATTTCTCAAATCATGCTGCCACGCTACCTGAATGCATTGCACGGCTGTTTACATAGACAATGAATGGGAAGCGTGGAAACGACGGAAGCTATGGACATGTACCAAAACAGTACAACTTTTAAACTAAGTTTTTAGATCACATGGAAAATCACAATTTTATTAATAGTCAAAGTCAGCATTTAATGTTTTCCATATGAAATATTTCACTGCGTGTGCAATTATTTGATATTCAACTTGTTATGAGTTCATAGATACGAAATATTCAGTTGTGCTCCTCGTAGTTTCTGAGATACAGCCGTATGGGCACATACTGTAGGACAACTGTTGTTTTCCATAATATAATGGATTCTATTGCAAAAGCAGTTGTCCCATGTGCCCAAATACTAGATATAGTATGATAAGAAAAACTCACTTTGCAGCCAAACGGTTTGACCGATTTTGAAACTTCGTTCACAGTTGTGCTTAAGCAAGCTCAGAGAACACTTCTCACACACCAAAGGAAATTAAAAAATGCAGTTGCGGGCACAAATAGATTAAACACTCAAAGATAAAGAAAGTGGCATTATCAACTGTGTTTAAATGAATCACAAAGCTGTGTTTTTTTCTATGAGTGTGGACGTCTGTGTGTGTGTTTGGGGGGTTGGGGTCGTATTGTATATAATCTCCACGCTCTCTCTGCTGGCTGCAGGTTTCCAGAGATTAGTTTCCCTTCTCCCTCTGAGCTTTGAGCTATATATATGTTCAGCCACCTTAAAGCACTCCCCTACCACTCCAAATGTAAAGACACACCATAACTCGACTACTGCTTTTATAACAAGAAGCTACATCAACTACAAATGTGGACGTTTGTATTCGCTAAATATGTTTTCAACCACTTTCTCCATCAACCTCTCACTTTCTCCGTCAGTTTATAACCCCCGCTGTCGGTGAGAAATGTTGAGACGCCAGTCATTATGAGCAGAGCCGCCCAGCATGGGGACCCTGAACGCAGACCTATCCATGGCATTAGAACAACAAGCCCTGTGACGAATGGGAGAAAATAGAGAAGTCACGCTGCGTATATATGTGTGTGTGTGTGTGTGTGTGTCGGCGGCTACACGTTTGCCATTCTGATTTGTTGCGAAAGAGGGAGATTCAGTTGACCATTCTGACTGTATTGCACTGCAGAATTGTGATAAGGGCCACACACACTCACGGACACAGACGCACACAATCATTCACCTAATCAGCAACTGCATTCCATACTGCAATGCCCATTCTGCATATAGATTGCAAGGAAGATAGTCCGCAAGGGAGGTTCTGTAGACGTGTCATGGGAGAGGTACACTCACAAAAACACACTCTCTCTTGCACAGCAACACACACAAGTGCTGCAGAAGCAACAGTTGGCTCGAGCTTGGCTCCCCAAACCCACGAGACCTCCCTTCGGAGACCCCAGAGACCTCAGCCTCCCTCCTAATGCTCCTCCATCCCTTTCCAATTCATCCTCTCCTACGCTCCGTTCCTCCCCCTCCTCTGCCCTTCCCGCCCCAGAGAGTTCTCAGTTCTGACAGAACAGTTAATCATACACTCTCTGCAGGTCTCATCCTATGTGTGTGTGTGTGTGTGTGTGTGTGTGTGTGCGCACGCGTGTGTCCAGATGTACACCTTCATTTTCAACAAGACAGAGGATCTGTCTCTCTCACCTCCATTTTTCACTCATTTCTTTCACTTTTTTTTAGCTCTTCTTCGCCTGCCCTTCATCTCTCATATCTTTACCCATGTGAGTGTTAAAAACACAAACAAGTACATAAAGGAAAATACATTTTTCAATATTAAAACCCCAATGCATGGTTGGTGTAGTTTGTGATAATGTAGTAATATAACAATTTGGGCTGTAAGCCTAACCTGCCTCATCTACCTCTACTTATTTCTTCCCCAGTTGCTTATAATTCTTAAACAGTGTGGACATTAGCACAAATAGGCAGCGAATACCTGCACAATTTTTCTGTTATGGGTACAAACAACTCTGTCTCCCACATAATTACAACAACAACTAAACTGCATTCTCAACTACGTTTTGAGGGAGACGTTTTTTCTCCCAGCAGTTTCAAACATGTTATTAACGTCAAAATTAGGGTTGTAAAGGTTAACGTGAAAAGAACGTGTTAACACAAAATTAATGCGGCTAATTCTTTTGAAGCATTAACGCAACAGCGGGCTCAGTTTTAAAGCTAGAGTGGGGATACTGATATCATATGAAACTACAAAACTGAAGGAATCCATTGGTACCAACCAACGTCATGCTAGCTTGTTGCGAGACAGAAAGAAAAACTTACATGGCAATTTTCAAAGGGGTCCCTTGACCTCTGACCTCAAGATATGTGAATGAAAATGGGTTCTATGGGTACCCACGAGTCTCCCCTTTACAGACATGCCCACTTTATGATAATCACATGCAGTTTCGGGCAAGTTATAGTCAAGTCAGAACACTGACAGCTGTTGTTGCCTGTTGGGCTTGAGTTTGCCATGTTACGATTTGAGCATATCTTTTATGCTAAATGCAGTACCTGTGAGGGTTTCTGGACAATACGTGTCAATGTTTTGTGTTGTTAATTGATTTCCAATAATAAATATATACTTGCATTTGTATAAAGCAGTATTTTTCCTCTCCCATGAACGTAACTTTAAGGAGACCATGCGGGTACAAAAGGTCTATGATGGAAGTGACAACCCTTAAAGAAGTAATCTACAGCAATTTAAAGGATAGGCAATTTTAAAACAATATTCTGGTGCCCATTTAAACATTGAAACAGGTTTTGCTCGCTGTAATAATTCCTCCTGTTCATACTGGCCATTAAAAGATCCCTTCTGAACTTAAAATGGTAGTGACAAAATCCACAGTTCTCGCTCTGTTTAAAAATACTTTCTGAAGTTTATCTAAAGTTAATATGAGGCTTCAGCAATCAAATCAAATGGATATCCTCCAATTGTGAAACTATCCTTTAATATTGCATTTCCAAAAAGTTGGGAGATTCACAAGAGTTATGTTTAAGAAGAAGAGGAATGGTCAGAATCAATGCAGCAGTTTCCTGACTTTTAGTCTCTACTATGGGTGAAGATCCAAAAAGCCAGATCCTACAATTCCCATTATGCCACTTTCTAACATCATTAGTTCAATTTTCCCTGCAGCTCCCTGAAACTTCCACATCTTTCAACTTCCTGTCCATAGTTTGCAACACAGGCTTTTTGATACAAATGTGTGGTCTCCCAAGCCCAAAACTGAGATAAGCCACTGAGGACATTACACAGCTGTTTTTCATGGGCCGAGTAGTACTCCCCATGGCGAGTAAACGGGTTCAAATATGTAAAATCGGTGGAGCGACTCTTTAATCAGAAGTAAAACGTCTTGAACTCTGGCCCGTTGAGGCTGCTGTTGGTGAAGGAGCTGGTAATTCCGTGTCTGCCATGGTGGATTTCTCCTTCTATGACTATTGTTAGTCCCCTGTTTAAAGCTGAAATCTGTAACTTTCCACACATTGATGCCTTCGTGGTCTCCAGGAAAGACGGGCGAGTCATTGTGGAGGGTTGTGTGGAATCAGCCATAGCAAGACTTGGAAAATATCTCAGCTAGTGAAGTGTGAACCTACTGGGCTTATGCTTGATTTTGATGCGTGAAACTACAAATGTGCTGCGAAATGTGTCGCTTTCAGTATGCTGGCTCAGTTTTAAGTGGACTTTATTGCCGATGTCAGCCAGGACAGGAGCAACCTGACAAGTCAGGACTATCTGATCAACTCACTAGCGGTCTACAGCATCTCCATCCAGTTCATGTGCTGACTTGTGTGTTTCATACTCGACCATACAAAATGAATATGTTAACACATATTAATTACATTTTTTTGATGAACTTCCGGCAACAGTGGCCTATTCCAGATGTACAGTTTGCACAGCTGCAACAAACAATTCAAGAAAATAGAACACAAGTGAAAACACATTGATCAAAGCGGACACAGAATAAACCAAAATTAAAGCTGCAAGCAGCGATGAACGGGCCCTCGCCCACGCTGGCACGTCTGGGGAACACGCACGTCGGGGAACACGCTGTCGTGGCACGTATCTGTCTTCAGGCCAGGACTGTTATCCAGCTTGAGAAGTTTGGAGCAGCTGGGACTTGGTAAAAACGAGTAACAACAGCCTTCTGTGTCATGGGGTAATTTCAAAATTCACGTACGACATCACCGTTCGTCCGATCAAAAATTCCTTCGCAATTTAGCATCACAGTAGTTTGAGGATT
>CAKAOH010017993.1:0-25983 GCA_916701665.1 Sebastiscus tertius
GTAGAGGTTGCATACTATAAAAATATTGCACATGCATCATTTATATATATATATATATATGTACATATTGCACATATTGTATTGATTGAAGATTGCACTTGTTTATTGCACTTCTAAGAATGGCCTATCCAAAAAAAATTTATTTACTTTTTTGTATAGCCTATATTTTCACTATTTGTATTGTTTACAACTTCCAGCACACTTGATTTGTATATATTTATACATTTATTATTATTACATTATATATTTTATTATTTTATTTTATTCTTATTTTATTCTTAGTTGTTTAGCTATATTTATATATTTATATTGTTCTGGTATTTCTCTAACTAGGGGAGAATAACTAGAAAAAAAATATCAAAACTGTGACTCTTAAGACAAAACTAGGTCTGCTATTTTAACTCATTATAAGAAAAGCCTATCCAAAACAAAATTAAATTACTTTTTTTTATAGCCTATATTTCCACTATTTGTATTGTTTGCAACTTCCAGCACACTTGACTTGTATATAGACGTTTTATTTTATTATTTTATTTTATTCTTACTCTATTGTTAGTTGTTTAGATATATTTATATGATGTTTATATTTTTTCACTACAGTCCTGTCTATTCCTTGTTTTTATTTGTCCAGCTTTGTTGACCTTGTCCCGAGCTGTTATTTCTATTTCTCTCTATTGATAGATGCATAAAACCGGAGTCAAATATCTCGTATGTATGTCTTGGCAAATAAACCTGAATCTGATTCCGATATATAAAAGCAACTTTACATAAACGCAGGAGTTAGTGGACATGATTGTATGCGTATCCAAAACAGCTGAGTTTGAGGAGATCTTGTCAAAAAACAAATTCACAGCCAAAATAAAATAAGATTAACCCAAACAAGTGCCATTATTTAGCCTTGATTATTTTAGTTTTTGATTCCTGTATGTTTTGTGTCTGTTGTTTTGTTCTGGTGTTTTTCTTTGGGATGTTATCTGTCCCTGTTTGTACTCGTATATGAAATCCCTGTCAGAAGAGATATAGTATCTCTGACACCTTTCTGGTTAAATAAAGGATAAATTAAATTAAATAAAAAGCTTTGAGAATGTAAGGGCATTCATGAAGGATCGAGTAAGACAACAACATGTTTTTGCTTTGCTTCCTCTTCAGTGATATTAAATCAACGTAGGTCTATAGTGCTAAAACTGCTGATGGCAGCATTTAGCCTCCTTATCTGTGATAAGGGCATACTATAACAACTGTAGCACCCTTTAACCCAACTAGAGAACGTGCACCCTTTTTGGTTTTGCCGCTGTCCTCTTCTCTGCTTGTGTAACCTTCTCTCATGTTTGTTTGTATTGATTGCAATGCACTCTTTAAACTTTGTTGTAGAAATATGCTACGCAAACAATATCCACATAAAAGTTATAACACGTCATCGTTAGGAATGTAGTATGATTATAATTCCCTTGGTAAACATACAGTTAATAAAAGCAAAACCAGTATTTATTGCATATAGAGCACCTCCAATACAAAGATGACATCTTACAATTATCTGCTTTCTATTAAAGCGCTTAATAAAAAGCAAAATAAGATTTCTGAACATTCCTTCTTTGTTTTAATCAAACTTTTCCAATGAGCTCTGACTGCCGATGTTTATGTCACAAATCATCTGGGTCAGCTTGAGGTTTGACGCATTTTTTATCCAAATCTTCTTTATTCAACAAACATATTGTAAATGTTTGGATTCTACTTGTCAGTGTAGTTATGAAACACTTCAGTGCTTCAAAAGATAGCATACATACCAGATGTTTCTGTAATGAATGTCAATGAGAAAGCACCTCTATGACAGAAAAAAATTAGATTGTGTCCCAGACCTACTAAACCAGTGGACATAGTCCCCGTGACGTCACCCATCGGTTTGTGGACTGCCGTTTTGAAGCCTCGAGTTCAGCATTTTGGCCGTCGCCATCTTGGTTATTTGCAACCAGATGTGACACAAGAGGGTGGAGCTATGTACAACCAAATGCTGAATAAGACGACCAAAGAGCAACCAAAAAGGTTATAATTAACTTTCATGAACTAAAACACAATGTGAAAGGGTTAAAGTTGTAAAACTCCCAGACCGGACAACACCGTGGTAGCAACCTGTCAATCACAGGGTAGCCACACCCTAAAGCATCCCCTGCTTTATGGTCTATTTGACTCTAAATGGGACCATAATTTACTAAATGAACATCATGCTGTATTGAAGAAGACTTGAAACTAGAGATTGAGACCATAAACTCATGTTTACAATGTTTACTGAGGTAATAAATCAAGAGAGAAGTAGACTCATTTTCTCATAGACTTCTATACAATCAGACTTCTTTTTGCAACCAGAGGAGTCGCCCCCTGCTGGATATTAGAAATAATGTAAGTTTAAGGCACTTCCTCATTAGTTTCACTTTTTAGACCTGGAGGTAGCTCACTGTACTCAGCCTTTAAAATATGTTCACATTGGCACACGGGCCAAAAGAAGAACTTAATGTAAATAATGTCATTATTAAGGTTTTCCTTCACAACGGTCACTTCTGTTCCAGTCGTCACATCAACAGTATGTTTGAAATGAAAAAAAAGCAAGCTGCGAAAAAAACACATCCAGCAGAGTATCTTGTACACAGATCAAGGTCTAGAGATGTTGAGCAATGTTGGTCATGTGCGAGAAAGTATGTGTGGAGATATGATCTACTTCTTGTTTGTGTCATGAACAACCTCGTCATGGCCAACTTGCCTTGCAATAGATGACACAGCTTGTTTACGTCAGTGATGTCTGTGATAACAGGACTAAAACAGCCTATATTCTTATTAGATCTGTTTAAAAACTCAAAAAGCTGTATAAATACAGTATATGTATATGTGCACTATCATACTAGCCTATTTTTATCTTTATTTAATTATACATTTATTTATTATTATTTAACTTTATTTTATTTATTTATTCTATCTATCTTTAGCTGTTTTTATTTTATCTTATATTATTTTATTAGACTTTTTTTCTTGTTTTGTTTTTTTTGTCTGATTTTTTTATCCTTTAATCTCTCCGATGTTTTTATTCCTGTTATTATTTTCTTTATTTTTTGTTTTTATAACCTACTATCAATTTTACTTTTTCACTATGAAATATATAAATGAACAACATCATATGTAAGCAGATGTAAATTCATGTTAACTCCTGCAGTATAAAGAAAAAGAAAAAAGAAAAATTCAAAAAGCTGTATTTTTTTAATCTAAAACTCTTCAATTATATACTTGTCACATATAGTATTTACATATATCTATGTAAATACACTTGTAAAAGTACTAATTTGGCCTTTTAACTAGAATAATACTGGAGCTTGGACTTTTTCCTCATCTTACGTAATGCACAGGAGCAGCCAAAGTCTATCCTATGGTTTGGTTTGTGCTGCCCTACATCTGACTTAAACTGCTGCTGCCTTCCTCCCGTGCAACCCATTATTCCTCCCATTAACATGATGATTAATTATGCAGCACAACACTGATGCAAAGCAGCTTCACACACAGACATATTGACTCAGACTAAGTGAAAAGTCTTGAGGGTGTAGTCGGAGGCAACCATCAGCTAAGCACAGCCCATTACGGAGATAATTTCTTGTAAATGGCTTAAAATAGAAACATCTGCATGATCCTGGGACGTGGACTGGACTCCTGGTGTAATGCAGCTGCCTCAGTGCATCTGGTGCCCAACACTGTCCTGCAGTTTCCTGTGAAGGTCACAGACGAAGGTTGTTAAACAGCAGAGACACACACACACAGACAGGGTACTAAACCTAAACATTTGCCATCAGAGTGTGAATGAACGGCGTCCTGAAGTCACCTTTCACATCTTATCCACGGCTGCCTTTTGAGCCTTCTTATCTACTTCTTCTGCTGTATAAATAGCAATGAATTCCCAACACAGATGGCAGCTGAAACCTGATGCCCAAAATGCAGAGGGATTCAAAATAATCAACACAGCAGCGGGTATTGATTACACTACAAAGCATTTCTGCCACTTTCAATATCTCAGGATGTAGCCTGAATTATGCAACTTACAAATGCTCCATCAACGCACTGACGGACTGCTCAGTACTGCAAATGTAATTTCGGGATATATGCAGAAACCCCGGCAAGAAAAAAAACAGGAATCGTATTTTTTGTGGGCAGTCTACACTTCTCCTCAGAATGCCTGTTATTCAAATGAGGGAGCTGAGCGACTTTGCCAAGCCTCAAAACTAAAGTTTGCCATTTTGCCTGGAGCTCAAAACGGATGCAAACAAGCAGTTTATAATGTGAAAGATTAATGAATCCAGTAAAAACTCATCAAAGAAAAACTGATGCCAAACCGCATTTGTCCACATTCGTTTTTCAAATAAATGCAAACTATAATTTAGGTTAAAACGTTGACAAAAGAAGTGTCATATTCCACATTTGTACATTTATTAGCTTTCCTGAAAGACCTGAAACAGTTGCAGAATTAGTCAAATTTGCAGGTCCCTGCCCAGTCGGTATGAGACACACTGGGCTTTCTATTAACTACAATGTTAACCCATCCCCACCCAGTATTAACGCTCAGGGAAAGTGCGCCGGGAGTGTGGTGACGTAGTTTGTAGAGCAAAAGAGACACACTGGGCGGAGGGCAGTGGAGGTGGATGGGTCCAACAAACACAAGGCTTTCAGGAGACCTCTGTTCATGTCCCGTGCGTCACGTTAATCAGCTGTTCGTTCATGTTCACAACATTCAGTGTCATTTTCACTGTTTTAATCCCAACCATGCTGTTTTATCCTAAACCTAACCACAGTGGTTTTATTGCCTGAACCTAAGTAAGTGTTTTTGTTTAATTCACAACATTAAGCACGTGTTTACTGCGGCCGAAAAGTGACTCAGAGGGGTCGGACAAAGCTTCACTATGCGACGAGTTAGGATGAGAACGTGTTGGGTGAGCACATCTTTCTCTTTTCTTCACAGACTCCTCTAGCTGGGATGTCCTCTACGTGCACCGTAAACATGACGAACACAGCGGCGTGAGCAGCATTTCTATGAATTAGCGCCGTAAGCACTTTGCGCTGGTCTCTGTGTCATTCAGTCCGGCAGCCCGTCTGCTGGCTGTTCCTCTGTCTGCCTTTAGGAACACACCAGTGACATTGTTGCACTCAGCAGAACCTCCGTCTGGCTCGACCAGCCGCTTTGACGACATGAACATTGTTTGGAAGTCAACAGGCTCGTTGCTAAGTAACCCGGCCCCCTCCATCCCAAGTGTTCTGGCCTGTGAATCCATACTTATTACCTCTAGGGTAGCTAAGCAGTGTGTGTGTGTGTGAGTGGGGGAGTGTGTTTGTGTGTGTGTGTGTGTGTGGGTGCGCGTGTGTGTGTGTGTGTGTGTGTGGGAGTGGGTGTGTGTGTGTGTGTGTGTGTGGGAGTGTGTGTGCAAGTTGCTGAACTGCCTAATGATCTGCATTGGGGATAGAAGAGCTGGTGCCTAATTTCTTTCAGTTTAATTTACTTCGATGTGGGGGAGAACTCTAACATTCCCGTGTTTCAAAACACAGGTCAAAGGTCATTCCATAAAACTCTGGCTTCATCTGGTTCAGATTTGTGCTGAAACATGGTTCCTCTTTTTGTCGTTATTCAATTAAATTCAGTTCAATTCAATTTACTTTTATATAGCGTCAAATCACAACAGAAGTTATCTCAAGACGCTTTTCCTATAGAAGCAGGTTTAGACCGTATATATCTATAATCTAGAGACCCAACAAGAGATCTCCCGTGAGCATGCACTAGGTGTGACAGGTAGAAACCTTGGGTAGAATCAGGCCCTGGGTGGGCAGCCATCTGCCTCGACCAGTTGGGTTATTTAAATAATATATAAAACTTAATCTTAGCCGCTATTAAGCTTCACGCTTAAATACTAAAGATGACAGAGCGTTTGCTGTTAGGGCTCCTCGGCTGTCGAGCGACCTGCCTGCCGGCTTGCTACATCAGTATCTTAAATCACGCATGAAGACTTATTCATATCGAAAGGCTTTCCTGTAATTTCTCCTATTATTTTGAGGTTTATTCTTAACTATTGATTTGCCTTGTACGTTGTTCTTGACATTAAGAATAAAGTGCATTGTAGCCATTCATTTCATTTAAGTTTATCCCTCTTTTTTCCTTAATGCTTTCTCTATTTTATCGTTGTGTTTTATGTGTTTGTTGTAAAGCAACTTGTAGCGGGAATTTTGATAAGTGCATTATAAATACACTTTATTGTTATTATTATCAAAAAGTCTATCGTAATGGGCAACTTTAGCATAAAAAACAACAAAACAGTTACCGCCCATATATACAACCTATTTAAGAACAGCACATGTTGAGGAAATACCACCCTTCCACCCTTCCACCCTTTGCCTGCATTAACAACCAACACACACACACACACACACACACACACGCACAACAGCATCAATGGCGTGGGGGTGAACCTCTGTCATCAAAGTGGGCTGTTGTTTGGGAGGAAGGAGAGCCTTTGTGTGTGTTTAGGAAAGTGGATATGAATGGCGTGGACGGGTTCAGGGAGTTCATGTGTGAGAGAGGGGCTCGGTCATTGAGACCGTCAGTGTGGGGTTCAAGGTCAGAATGGCTAACAGAGGGGGAAGGACAGCTCACAGCGGTTGAACATAAAGGAGCAGGCAAAAAAAAAAAGAGGATAAAGGGAAATGTTCAGTTTTAAAAGTTTGCACTTGGAAGTTGTATAAGAAGGGCAGAAAATAATACACACTCTTACAAAGCGGACCTGGACTTCATCAGAAACTACATCTAGAAGGAAGCTCTGCACATGCATGTAGCTGAAGTTAAACAAACTATAAATGTTATCCATGGTAGTTATCATTAGACATAAACCATATATACCTCTCACATAATTCATCCAGCAGCAGCAGTTTTCGTTTTGCATTTGCTCGGCTGGTTAGTGTCAGAAATAATGACGTGAATTTCAAAATAAACAATTTTTTCAGGCTATAATGAACATACAATAAAACACCACATATTGAGCTCACAAACAGCAGTTTTAATAACTTTTTATTACCTGCATATGTTCAGTTGTAATTGTGCTTTTGCTCAACAGGGAAAAAATCAACAGGATATGTTGGCGCTATTTACATCCCTGTCGTAGTCAATACGGTTAGAAACAGTTAAATGACGTGTTCTTCAGCACAGACAAACAGATGGGTGTATGTGCTGGCTTCACATGAGAGAAGTTACTTTACACGTCTGCTGAACAGACCACACACACACACACACACACACACACACACACACACACACATACACCCTCACACACACACACTCAGACAATCAGTCAAGCATTCCCTGTGGTTGGAATGTGTTTTTGAGGGAGAGTGTGAAAGAGGAAGTTTTGGTGAGAAAGGCTTGAGGGGAACAAAAAGCAAATAAATGTCAGTAGCATGTGTCCACATGGATAAATCCCTCTTGTATTTTCATGGTAAATATATGTATATGTGTAGTGAGATCATGTCCATACCATTACTTTTGTCTCCTTTTTTTTATAGCTCAAACAAAAGCAGTGTGGTCGAGGTTTTTGGGGGCCCTTGGCAAAGACGTGCATCGCACCCCTGACTGCCAAAAGCCTCAAACTTTTTTAATTCATCCCCAGTATATAGGTCTTCAAATTAGAGCTGAACCTACAGAGCCTATAAAGTTTATACATCCAGTTTAATGACTTTTGTTTATGAGATCTATATGCATCCATTGTGTAAGGGTCTCCCTCAAATACAAAAACATAGAGAATAGAGAAACTGTGTATTTGTGAATAAAAGGCATTACAATTCTGGCCCTAACACGTCTTCTGGCACAATATCACAACTATTTCTACTGAGTCCAGCAGAACTTGATTGAAAAAAAACTCAGATTTTCTTCTGCGTCTTTTTTTGTTTTCTTTTTGTAAATTACTTTTCAAGAATCTCTTGAGTGTTCTATTTACTCTATGTTCCAGCTGGAAGTAATCCGAGCAACAGATTTGAGTGTAAAGAGGCAGAAAGCGAAGCCCGGTGATGGAGTAGGAGGGAAGGAGAGAAGGGGACGAGGGTAGGGGGGAAGGGGAGAGAGAGCTGAGCGGATGGGGGAAGGGCTGTTTGTGCATGCCTCGAATTCCTTAGGTGTTATCAGCATCGCCCGCTCCATAATTGTTCCTTTCGAGGAGGAAAGAAAATTACAGACTGTACGACATTGTGAAGCTTCCTCTCTGTTAGAAAACCTGAAGGGAGGGGAGGGGGGGGTCAAGATCTTTGAACTCTGATAGCGCCATTTTTGACTTTGCTATTCTTGATTAAAATCAAAGAAATGTCTGTTTTTAAAAAGAAAATCAATTATAATCAATAATGCATTGTTAAGATTTTAATAGGGCTGGCTTAAGGCATAGGCCATATAGGCGGTCGCCTAGGGCACCACCTTCTGGGGGGCGCTGGTCATACTCTAAAAATTTAAAAAAATAAATAAATATATAATATTATATATGACTTTAAAAAGTCTTCTAAAAGTATTTTATTTTATATTTTTCTATTTACAACTTCTTATGGCTGGACATATACTTGCAACAACTTATTTAAAATGTAAATGTACTTATATTTGTTAAATTAAAAGCCCTCGCCTTGCTCTTCCTTCCTGCCATGTGATGTTTTTGATTATTTTTCTGATTTTAGATTTCTTCTAGTTTGTCCTTCACAGCAACCGTAAAAGGTTACTGACATCCGTAATGTGTCACGGCCACCCCAAGACATTTTGATAATGCAATTTCCCGTTAAAGAGGCTTTAGGCGAGATTAGCAGTTTCCTGTGCGACTCCCCCTCAGAATGAGCAGTTGAATAGAGAGGAATAATAAAGTAATTACTTGAAATATCTTGTTTTTGTCATTACAAAATGGCTGCAGTGAGTATACCTCACACTGTTTTCCTACTGAATGGAGACACTGCATTGGTGGGACACACACACACACACACACACACACACACACACACACACACACACACACACACACACACACAGAGGACGTGATTCTGGGAACTTTGATTGATGAGGTAATCCATCTGGCTCTGAAGCAAGGGAGGGGAGGACGAGAGCACCGACGAAGGGAGGGAGAGAAGGAGTGTGGAAGATGAGTGATGATGTAGGCCCAAATCATGATGCAGTTTAGAGATTTATGAACGTGTGTAGGCAGACAGGAGGGTGAGTTTCATCTGAAAATACCAGATATTGATATTACTTCTTTAAACTGTCCGTACTTGGTTAGTTGGATTAATAGAAACGTCATGTATCTTAACAGTAACGCAGTGTGAGAACCAGCACCGACCTGTTTCCCCTCTCTGGGCTTCTTTCGACCTGGCTTCCATCACAGCTGCAGCGAGCTGGGCGGAGGTGCATCATGGGCCTTAGCTGTGGATGAAAGAATGACGCATGAAATACTTCTACTCCAGTCATGACACAAACCAGATGAATGGTGTTTTCACTTACTCCGACAATAAAAATCGCCCTGGAAAGAAACTCCCCAGCAGCTCAGGAGTGGTCTTTTTTATCCCGAGACTAATAACCAGCAGCTCTCTGATATTTAATGACGTGAAAATCAATCTCACAAGGAGAGGAATAACTCAGGAGGTGTCAGTCTTTTGAGATAGATTTGTAAAGAGGAAGTGCTTTTGCTGCTGCACTTTTGCTCATTGACGCCTCACTTTAAAGATACCGTGTGCAGGATTTGGTTGCATCTAGTGGTGTGGTTGCAGATGTGAGCTGTCGAGTGCAAAACCGCGGTAACGCCGTTCGCCTTGCTCAGAGGCCATCCTTACCATAATAACACTACTTTAGGAGCAACGAGTCAGACAGTGGCTGGCGGTAACACGGTTTTGACTCTGTGGCTCACGTAACCGCAGTTTCACAAGCATGTCGGAGAACTACAGTGGCCTTCAGGTAACGTAAAAACGTGAAGGGCTCTCTCTAGAGCCAGTGTTTGGTTTGTCCATTCTGGGCTACTGTAGAAACATGGTGGACTCCGTGAAGAGGACCCGCTCCCTATGTACAGTAGATATGAAGGACTCATTCTAAGCTAACAAAAACACAACGATTCTTAGTTTCAGGTGATTATACACTAATGAAAACATAGTTATTAATATTATATTCCATTCCTGCTAATAGATACCCCGAAATGTTGCACACTGTTCCTTTAATACATCTTATCTTGCAACATATTGGGGACTACTAACATCTCACAACTGGCTTTATTTTAAAAGTTCTTTCCTTCACCTTTCACATTCTCTATTCAGCGTTTTCATTTACTATCATACCATCATTTGAAGGTGCTCTACTATCAAACAAGGCAAGGTAATCAGGACATAATGATTTAGCTGGCAATGGAGACAGTAATCCTGACAAAGAGAATGAGTTGTAACCAAAGTAGCATGACTGAATCTCTGAAAACTTTCGAAACTACAGCGTAACACGTGAGTCATTCAACAGATAGAGTATGATGTTACACCATGATGCTGCAGAGGCACAGATCAATACGCCAGGGCTACAGATGGAAAAGAAAATTGCTCAGAGATGGATGAGGTGAGGCATTTAATGCTGCGCAAAATGTCAGAATAATGAGTGTTTATACAGTATCGGTGAGTCACATCCTAATGACTGCAGGGTCAAATATCAGCATAAGCCATTAGAGCTGATCTCTCTCTCTATGTCTCTATTTCACACACACATATACACACACCTGACTTGTTAGTAAAGTGAGGAGAAAAGATGACGCAAAAGTAGATTAGTCATGATGCGGAGAGGTGGATCTAAGTCTGATGTGTAACACATGAGATAGCCACAAATGATGGCAATCTTTTCACATCCTCAACTCTCACTGTGAAGAGGCTTTAGACAGAA
Organism: Sebastiscus tertius; assembly: GCA_916701665.1. Taxonomy (NCBI): domain Eukaryota; kingdom Metazoa; phylum Chordata; class Actinopteri; order Perciformes; family Sebastidae; genus Sebastiscus; species Sebastiscus tertius. The sequence goes on from CAKAOH010017993.1 coordinate 10,934, forward strand.
TTATAATGATAAATGAATGGAAATATTGCCAGTGATAGAAGACATTGCATATTACGGGTAACATTCTGACAGATGTACATACATTTATTTTAATTTCTTTACTTTTTCTTTTTATTGCTTTATACATTTTGTGACGCAGAGAGATTCTGTTTTTCGAAAATATATCAAACAGAGACGCTAATTCAGTTTACATATTGTTGAATACGCACAAGTCTGCGTCTGACCTTTGTAAATAAGATTAAAATGAAAGTGATGTTTGTAGGATGGCTCTCCATCAGGATGTCTGTCCTCTGTGTTATGCTTCCACCTGCTGGTAGATGGTGTTAAACGTTACTCACAGAGCAACATTTCCCTTTCGATGAGCCAAAAGAATATTTGTAAAAACAGCAGTATCATTGGGTCGTTCTGTGTTCAGTAATAGCTCAGCATTTGTCTTCAAACAGTCAAACAATGCTGTAAGTCAGTGGTTCCAAACTCCTTTTGTTTGTGAGTCCTTAACATGAAGTCTAATTCTGTGTGGGCAGTTCAATCAAAGAGTGATTTTCCCTTCTCAGGTTTGTTTCATTTTAATCATTTTTGGACATGAGAAAAGATAAAAAGATGTTTTTTACAAGGAAAAAAGCAAAGACTAGAGAAAGGTTTTAAAAGAATAATGATTTGTGTGAAAGAATTTTGTATTTCATTATTTTCTACCTCGATATTCATACTGTGACCTCTTAGATTAATCTGTCACCCCTTTTGTGGGGCTTCCCGACTCCCAGGTTGGCAACCATTGCTTTAAGTAGCAAACCTTTATGCCAGATAAAGGACGAATCATACACACTCAACATCAGAGTTGTGGACATCTATTGCATGTCTGTCCGTCTAGGCAGAAGGATCCTTTCTCAGTTGCTTTTCTTGAGGTTTCTTCCATTTTTTCCCTGTTAAAGGAATTTTTGGGGCGAGTTTTCCCTTATCCGAATTGAGTGTCTAAAAGGGAGTTGAATGCTGTACATTGTGAAGCCCCTTGAGGCAAATTTGTGATTTGTGATACTGGGCTATATAAATTTACTGGACTTGATACTGACATTGATAAGAGGGTGGGTGAAAGACGTTAAGTATGGGACAAACAAAAATCCAGATGCATTTTATTTTATCTTTATTGCATGTCATCCCTTGCTTTCACAGTGACGTCTCTCCTCCTCCATCTGAATAAACTACCCAGATAAATGCTCAAAATGCAAAGAAATGTGTGAAGCCAGCTGAATAATGCCAAATGTGATGAAGACTGAACACTAAAGAAAGTAGCATGATGACATTCTCACTGAATGGTGGACGTGATGAGACTACAGAGATAAGGACAAACAACACAGAAATGCTTTTCGACCAACATTTTGCTGTTACAAATTTCTATAGAAATTGGGAAAACAGCGCCAGCTTGTGGCAAACTGATCACAGAATTATGTAAAATGCTTCTGTGGAAATGTGTGTGTATCCCACATGTGCATGCCTGTAGTGTGTGTGCGTGTGTGTGTGTGTGTGTGTGTGTGTGTGTTTGATGATGTCTTTATTTTGAAAGTCTTTGTAGTTGTTTTTCCTTTTTCTTCCACTGAATGTCTGTTTTTAGTTAAGCCAGGATTGCGTAAAAGCTTTTGGTATGAGGACATTTTTGGACTGGAAGTCAACATTTGATTGGTAAAGAATTGCTCAAGGTTTGCCAATCACCTCAGTACAAATAAAAACATTAAAGGATGAAGAGTGGATTGGGGGGAAATAACCACAATCCTGATTGAATCAACACAGAACAAAGCTTGTTTAAAGCGGCGTCTTGTCTGCCACAGCCTCATTTCAGAAAATGAAAATCCGTTTCCCTTCACGCCGTCTGCACAGCATGAGCTCAATAGATATATAATGGTGGCGATTGTTGCCATTATACTGACAAGTGGGAATAACATTATCATTCTCTAAACAGCTCTGGGAAGTGTTTTGCTGGATAATGTTTGGATCATGACTCATATTTCTCTTTTCTATTGTATCACCGTAAAAAAAAATCTCTGAAAGAGGCACATTTTGGCTTGGGAGACAGAAAAGAATACTTAAGACCAGAAGTCACTTTGGTGCTATGTTAAATATAGGTGTTTTTTTCTTTTTCTTTTGACACACAAAGAGCCTATTGTTCTTTGAAATGTAACACTGGCAGTGTAGACCCACTAGGTGTCAGTGCTGGGCAGCATTTCTCAGACATGTCTGGGTGGCTGTGGTGGTATAATCACTCTACACTGATGTATAAATTATAAAAGTGTAAAAAAAATCTGCATGATAAGGATGCTTCTGTATGCACATGTTGCTGTCTTTAACTAAAACAAAAATCACTTGTGCTTTCTTGAACATGTAAATATGATTTGACTAAAATCCCTGTTCATTAACCTGCCACCATGTTCCTTCCATCTCTGATGGGTTACATCAGATGTTTCTTTAATGTATAAATGTTTTTTTCTTTTCATTCGTACTGTTGATGATAATGATGATGATCTAATGTTGATGACTCGTGGTTGCACTGGGGATTGTAATAATGTCGGTGTCTTTGTGGGTGTTGATGTCATGCAGTCACATGATGTTGATGTTTACACTATTTATTACAGTGCTGTATCTCCCCTTATTTTGTCCTGCCTTGAAATGTCTGTCCTGTATGTATGGTTGCACTCAGTTTCCCTCCTAATAAATAATAAAGTATTTTGTTTCGTATCGGAAGTGCAAAATTAACCTCACCAGGAAAATGAGGAGATGTGAAGACTCAAAGATAAATGTTGCTCACCAAAGGTATGGATGAGTCATATGACTTGGATTAAACTGTAATCACAAACCAAACTTTGACACCGTTGACTTGTGACTTGACTTGGACTTGAGCCTTGAATGACTTGTTTCTCTCCCGAAGAGCAACAAAATATTCAGAGAACTTAACGGCTGAAGGTCACTCCCAAATTTGTTAGTATTTACATTTTGAAAGGACATTCCATGTGGTGAAAACACATTATGACAATTTTAATAGTTAAGGCCAAGAAATTTGGACATGACTTGAGACTTGGATGTCAAGATTTATCAAAGAAATGACAAAAAAACAATACAATGGGCATATTATAAATGCAGTTCCTCCATCTCCAGGATGATTTGAAACAGTCTTCTTCTAGATGGCTTGTTTACGATTATAGCACAAGTTGTTATATAGTGTCAAAAAAATAATACAACATGAGGATAAGTGTCTGCTGTTTGTGATAAGTACTCTAAAAACCAGCAGAATGTGACCTTGGCCTTTTCATACGAGCCGTTTGCCAAGGCTTTCATTATTAGGTTTCATGTATCTGAGCTTCTAGAGAAATATGATCTCACTTTGGCCTTATGTGCAAACAAACAATTTATGTGGAAAGACATAATTTGGTCCAGCACTGTTTTACTCTGAGAGTCATGGTTTGGCTTCAGCTCACATCCCCACTTATGCTCAGATGGATAATATGCTGTATATAAAACTATAATCAAAGCAATTATATTAATCAAAGCATTGTAAGATTCCACTTTTATAGCGATAACTTCATACGCTTTACTGCACACTATGTTGTATCTTTCAAAACCATTATTTTTTTTGTCATTTATGTACATTTGAAGATCTAGCACAATTTCTAGCACAAGATGATATACATTTTTTTTGCTGGAATAGCTTCTGCTCCCCAGGGGGCTCTTTAATGAAATAAAATGTGGATTTCTTTGCGAATTTGTGGTCCTCAAATTAAGTTATATGTTATCTACCATGCTCTACTCTTTGCACACCAGTGATTCGGTATAATCCATGTCATTTCTTACTATATTGGACTTTTTCTTTACCTACAGCAACAAGCAGCGTACAGGGTAAATGTAAAGTGATGGTGAATCTATAATAATATCAATAGGGCCCTGAAGTGTCTGCAGACTCCTGCCATGAATCTTAACAGTGCACTGCAGCAGACTTGATAAGATAGAGCAGAGAAGCTCTCTGTTTTGTGAAAAGTATTTCTGGCAATGTCTTTTGGGAGACTTAGTAAAGAGCCAAACCTTATGCCAGGATTTGTGACCGATTTGTAGAGATGTTCAGGTATGTGGGTTATGGGACAAAATGTTGCACCCACTGTCTTTAAAGGGATTGTTCGGGTGTTTTGAAGTGGAGTTGTATGAGGTATTTATCCATAGTAGGTAGTATTACTTACAGTAGATGACGGTCGGTGCGCCCCCAGCTTGGAGAAACAGAGGGGAGTACCGACACCAGAGCAAAGCAATACAGTGCTGTGGATGGGGACGGTAGAAAAATGTATTTTAGCCACCTAAAAGAAAGGCTCACCTACAAATGTTTGTATCCATTTAAGTGTACGCTATATTTAGAATATTTTCTCCGCTTTATCTTGCTATCAGACAGCCCTTTACTTCTCCTTTACGACGGGGAACTGAGCTGAAAGTGAAACTTATCTATGCTCTCTCCAAAGCCAGCAGACTCAGATGACAAAAACAGTATAGATACATTTCACTTACAGTTTAGTTTGCTGTAGGTAAATATTCTAAATATAGCATACAATTAAATATATATATATTAGATATAATTTTTTTAGGAGAGCCTTTATTTTAGGTGGTTAAAATATGTTTTAATGCCGGCCCCATCCACAGCACTGTATTGCTTTGCTCCTGTGTCGGTACTCCTGTCTGTTTCACGATGCTGGGGGCGTGCCGACCATCATCTATCCATCCATCCATTTTCTTCCGCTTATCCGGGGCCAGGTCGCGGGGGTAGCAGGCTTAACAGGGAACTCCAGACGTCCCTCTCCCCAGCAATGTTTTCCAGCTCTTCCTGGGGGAACCATCATCTACTGTAAGTAATACACATGGATAAGTACCTTATACAACCCCACTTCAAAACACCTGAACTATCCCTTAAAGCTGTCCAGTTTGTTTGTACCTCATTGTAGCTTATATGTACACTTGGGTGTCATCAGTATAGCAGTAGAGATAATCCATGAAGGATAGACTGGAAGTAAAGTTTGTAAACTGTCATTTTGTCGTTAAAGAAGCTGAAGAGGGTGATAAGATGCTTTTGTGGTATCCCTGACTTGATCATATAGTACATTCCAAAAAAACACAATCTGCAGTATTCGGAGGTGGGAAACCAATGAGGGATCATTGCGGTCAGTCGTTGCATGCACTAGTCTAGGTTGATCTCTTTCTCATTATGCCTTCCATGAAGCAGGAGGAGGCAGCACACATCTATATGAGTTATATTCATCATGATGGGTTAACAAAGCTATTCCTAAGGCTCCTCCAGATGTCACTTACTTCTTTTACCAGAATTTGAAAGACACACCTAGTTATGGTCATCAATATCCCAAAATTAATTTGCATGTTATTCACTAGTTTTGGTCCTTCTGAGACTGAGGGCAGGATATTGTGATGATGACTTTGTCAGATTTCTGTCCTCTGAAGCCCACATGAAGGCTGCATCCTTGGAGGGCAGGAAAGGGGAACCTAATGAATCCAGATTGCCGCCTCACATTATAGTGCCCTATCATGAATTCATAAGTCATTTAAGCTTAATGGATCCACCACTACCTGCAGTATTACTGCCAAATGGAAACATAAATGGGGATCCAGGTGGCAAATGTGTATTGGATTAAGTATGCACCTTTCACTTTACATTTTAAAATGGTGTTTTAATTACTTTTGAATACAGGAAATGATTTCCAGATTTCTAAGCTGTGCACTCAAATTGATTTTGCGGGGAGCAATAAAATCTTCTCGATTAATCTTGATCTAAAGATGTCACTGTATCAATTAATATACATTTAAGTTTTCTTCATATTGTAATTATTTGCTATTCACACATAAACTGTTAAATGTATCTATTTTAAGATACCTTTTATTAAAAGCACAATTGATAACACACACATATATATATATACATATATATATATATGTATATATATATATAACATATATACTGTATGCCTACGTAAAAATGTTATCAATATAACCTTTAAACCGTCTAATTATTGACCAGTCTGATGGATACCTAATCTGATTATTTGTTTGTTTGTTTTTTCATTTGTAACGTGCTCTAATTATTCCCAATTTCTAGTGTTTAATTAAATACTGATTAGAGTTGCTTAGCTGCTCTATAACCATTAGCAAAGCTCTGGAGGGGAGAAGCAATTGTCATTAGTTATTATTATCATTGTCATCATTATTATTGTTGTTGTTTCGGTAATCATGATAGGCCCACATATAACCATGATCAACATTAGCACCACAAACAAAGTTTCAAAGTAGCCTACTTGTAAGTTAAAGAGGCCCTATTATGCTCATTTTCAGGTCCTCTTTTCCTCTGTCTGAATCGCTCTGTTTCAAAAGCCCAGTCTGCTCTGATTGGTCAGCTGGCCAACTCTGTTGTGATTGGTCGACCGAACCAAACTCTTCAGACTCTGCTCCAGCTCCGCTCTAACTAGCTTTGTTTGAGGGCGTGCCAAAATAGCTGCTACAGGGGTATTATGCAGATTAGTTACTTGTGACATCACCACATTACGGAAGAAAAGGCGAAACTTCAATCAAGGCGTTTCAGGCAGTTCAGTGTTTCTTTGGGGGAGAGTAACTCCCTTTGGCTTGGACCGGAAGAAAACAACCAATCAGAGTCATGCTGGAGCCTGCTGTCCCTGAGCAGCTGTCAATCACTTGCAAACTCTGATTAAACGGTCAAACTAGGCAGCGCTTATCAAATATGAATCAATATTCAGTTACTGTAATGCCTATTTCTCACCTCAAATGTTTGACTACAAAATGAGAACGTTTGTGACCCGGCAACCATGTTGAGATCAGTTAAAGAAATACCAAGCACCGCTCACCAGCCGGAGCACAGCCAATAGGAACACTCAATGGAAACGCTCTCTCTCTCTCTGAAATGTCCTGTGATTGGCCAAAGTCTCCCGTCACGGGCTAGACTTTTTAAAGCCTGAAAACAGAGCCATGAGGAGGTGCAGAAGTCTAGTTTTCTCTCAGAACACTTAAATTACAATATGCTGAAAGGTTATTATGAAATTATTTTACCCAATGATGCCAAAAACATTCTGCCTACTGCAGGTTTAATTGAACTAATAGAAATACAACAGTGTTGTCATCCCAACCATACACATTACAGACACTACAGCTCAGCAGGAGGGTAAACAAGTGGTTTAAGCAGGTATACTGGGGCCTATATATGCTACAGTTTTCATCACTGGATGTGAGTGTAAATGTGTACACATCCAGTGGAGGGGCATGGAGGAAATGTGCTGCTGTGACATTGCAAATCTTCACATGTGGCAGTATATAACTGGGAGACAGATGATGCCCATTGATGCCAACAACTTTCTGCCTACTGCAGGTTTAAATGAAAAAGAAAGTAAAATAAATACATAAAAGAATCATGGCATAGGGCTATGCACTGAAATAATGAAGCCTGGGTGCTGAAACAGAACATCCAGAGCATTATTGCAGTAAAATAACAGTGTGATTTGATTTGATGGAGGTGGCTAGTGTATGGTGTGGGGTGGATGGTGGATGGATGGTGTGGATGATGGGGTGGAGAGAGGGGAGGGCCAGCCGAGCTGCTGCTGCGACGTCACTCAGCCACACTGACTGACTGACTGAGCTCCTGGAGGCTTCAGGCTCAATCTGCAGCCAGCAGCAGCAGCAGCAGCAGCAGAGGTGGTGGGGAGGAGAAGAGAGCAACATATTTGATCCTCTACTTTATGTCCTCCTGTGGCTTCTTTTTTCTCTGAGGCTGAGGAGAACAAAAGGCGGACAAACTGCATGATTAGAGGCGCCAGCAGCAGCAGCACCTCCTCCTTCATCTCGACTGCGAGCCAGCCAGGCAGGCTAGCTTGATGCTCTAGTTCAGCCTGCTGCTAGTAGCCTTTGTGGCAGGGCTGTGCATGCATCCGAGGAGCCCCTAAAAGCAGCAGCAGCAGCAGCAAACCCAGGGCTGGGAGAAGCCTTTTTTTTTCTTTTTTTTTTTTTTTTGCATTGACAGTCTGCAGAAAAAAATCTTCACACACAGCAGCATCCCTGTCTGTCACTGCGCAGCCAGAAAGCGGGTCTCCAGTGAGGAGCATCACCGCCTGGTCGTCGCCTTGTTGTCTGCAAACCTCCTCCAGCTTTGACAGCAACCAACAGAGCCGATTGATGACTAATAATCTTCCAAGATAAAGACGTAACAATGTTGCGCACCGCGGCCAACATGTTGGCAACAGGATTGCTTTTCTTGGGATTGTTGCACAGTTTGGAAGTATTCGCTCCTCCGACCAGGGCTATTGACGGTAAGCAGATATAAAAAAAAAATGCTGAAAAACAAACTATAACAAGTGTGTGTGTGTGCATGATGCTGGTTATCAGCAGGATTTATTGTTGTTTGGTGTGTCTGCATGAGAGCCGTTTAGTCTGTGCCCTGGAGGAATGAAGCAACGTGGAGGGATGAAACCGAGGAGAGACAATTAAAGCGCTCTTTTGTTTCTGTCTCCCAGTTATATACTGCCACATGGGAAGATTATATGCAATGTCACAGCAGCACATTTCCTCCTGCCCTCTTCTGGATGTACACACTCACATTCAGTGATGAAAACTGTAGCATATATAGGCCCCAGTATACCTGCTTAAACCACTTGTTTACACATCAGTGCATCAATTTAAAAGCAATCAGATACATTACCTTTTCAGTGACAGAGAGGCATGATGGGTGTCATGTCATCTGGAGCCTTCTGCTGAGCTGTAGTGTATATATAATGTGTCTGGTTGTGATGACAACACTGTTGTATTTCTATTAGTTCAATTAAAGCTGCAGTAGGCAGAATATTTTTGGCATCATTTGGGTAAAAACATTCCTTAATAACCTTTCAGCATATTGTAATTCAAGTATTCTGAGAGAAAACTAGACTTCTGCACCTCCTCATGGCTCTGTTTTCAGACTTTAAAAAAATCTAGCCTGTGACGGGAGACTTTGGCCAATCACAGGTCATTTCAGAGAGAGAGCGTTCCTATTGGCTGTTTATTCAAAGGAGGCAGCTGTCAATGACTCGCGATCTCCGATCAAACGGTCAAACTAGGCAGCGCTGATCAAATATGAATCAATATGAGTTTGCTCCGGCTGGTGGGCGGTGCTCAGTATTTCCTCAACTGATCTCAATATGGTTGCCGGGTCACAAATGTTCTCATTTTACAGCTAAACAGTACACTAAAAGATGTTTCTGAAAACATTTGAGGCGAGAAATAGGCATTACAGTAACAGAATATTGATTCATATTTGATCAGCGCTGCCTATTTTGACCGTTTGATCGGAGTTTGCGAGTGATTGACAGCTGCTCAGAGACGGCAGGCTCCAGCTCGGCTCTGATTGGTTGTTTTCCTCCGGTGTGTGTGAAATCTTGCAGATGCCATTAGGAGCACCGGAGGACACAAAGGGCATATGATGTTTTTTTTAGATTACCTGTCTCATGCACTACTGTCAGTATAAAGTGACCGTTTTATATAAATAACTTTTTTTTTTAACCATATTTGCTCCATTTCTACCTACTGCTGCTTTAAGTCTAATACAAATTTCAATATGTTTCCTTGAGAGGCTCTGTCAAGCACAGCAGCCTCTGCATCCCACTGGGTTTTCAAGTAAAGCTAAGCTCTTCTCTGGTATACTGCACAAGGCTGACTCATCAAATCAACGCAGAGGAAAATTTCACTAAAACAATAACAGTGTGTCAAGGCACAGTTTGTTTTAACGCAGCATTTCTCAGCTGTTGCTGTAGACCGAGGAGGAGAAGGAGGAAGAGGAGGAGGAGGAGGAGGAGGAGGGAGAAACTGCAGGTGATTGCAGGCTATCCAAGTCTATCTTCAAGGTGGTAATTTATGTGGATTTTACTCCCTAAGAACCTCACAGCACTGGATCTCCAAGTGCAACGAAATGACTTCAAAGGCTAGAGGAAAACCTTTATGGCTCGACGATGAATCTCACAAAATGCAGCTTGTGGTTTGAGTCAGTCATGCGTGTTAAAGTCGTACTGAATTTAATGAAATGTCAAATTTAGAACCCTGATTATCTTTACAGCAGTGACTAGTACTCCTTATTGGAGACATTTTCTTGCAGTAGAAGTGTTCATTGACAGAAGTCAGACATTCCTGAGATGAATGAGAAGCATTTAACCTCTGCAAACAATAATAAGCTCACATTCCCCTTTTCACCTGCAAAGAATTTAACAAATCTGTCTCCCCTTTGATAACGCCCTTTTCCTTTCTTACCAAACAGAGGAGCGCGTGAGTGGGACTGTGAGGCTTAATAGTTTCCAGAAGTTGTTCCAGTCTGTGACGGTGTGTGTTCGCAGGGTCGAGGGCAGGGAGGGGGTGGGGGCTGTTTTGAACTGCTCGCTATTATCCGCCTGCAGATCACAATATGACTGTTGGTATTCAGGGGGTCATAGCCTGTACAGACAGCCGAGGTGATAAGCTGAACAATCATACTGATACACAACAATGACGCAGTGCTGGCACCACTACACATCTGAGCTTATGGAAGGAAACTAACTGTGATGATACAATCCACATAGATGGGTTAGACATATTATTGTTCTAATGAAGCATCATTCAGCCACATATACATTTCCCAACAAGGGATCAAAACCACAAACCCGCTTTAAAGCAGCTGTAGGTAGAATTGGAGCAAATATGATTTAAAAAAAGTTATTTTTATAAAACGGTCACTGTATCCTGATAGTAGTGCATAATCTGAAAAAAATAGTCTGCCTCTGTGTCTGCCATTGCTCCTAATGGTATCTGCAAGATTTCCCAGACCGGAGGAAAACAACCAATCAGAGCCGAGCTGGAGCCTGCCGTCTCTGAGCAGCTGTCAATCACTCACGTACTCCCATCAAACAGTCAAACTAGGCAGCGCTGATCAAATATGAAACAATATTCTGTTACTGTAATGCCTATTTCTCACCTCCAATGTTTTCAGAAACATCTTGTAGTGTACTGTTTAGCTGTAAAATGAGAAAGTTTGTAACCTGGTAGCCATGTTGAGATCTGTTGAGGAAATACCAAGTACCGCCCACCAGCAAACGTTCTTATTTTACAGCTAAACAGTGCACTACAAGATGTTAGGAAGATGATAGGCCAATAGGAACGCTCTCTCTCTGAAATGACCTGTGATTGGTCAAAGTCTCCCGTCACAGGCTACATTTTTTAAAGCCTGTAAACAGAGCCATGAGGAGGTACAGCAGTCTAGTTTTCTCTCAGAACACTTGAATTACAATATGCTAAAAGGTTATTATGGGATTTCGCACAATGATGCCAAAAACATTCTGCCTACTGCAGGTTTAAAGTAAAATCTACCCTGTTACATGGATTGTTTACTGGCCTGTAAATGTAACACGCACATTTTGAAGCCAACCTCAGCAGACCTTAGCCAACATGTCACTTGCTGTGACGAAAGCTCGACTGCACGTTACTCCCTTTCAAGCAAAGCTAAATTACTTCTTTAACCTCTTTGATTGCCCCTTTAATTTTTAAAGCCCTTTGAACCACATATGTTACTAGTAAAGTTTTTTTTTTTTCAGGCTTGCCTGGAACTCGTCTCTTTCCATTTTCTAGACCTCTAAAGATTTTCTCTCACTGTCTCTGTACTGTAGCCAGAGCAAAGAGCCGGGGCCACCAACAAACCCCCGAGTTTAATTGGGTCTAAACTGCTCTTTGTTTCCCAGAGGAGACCTCCACGAACAGTCTCAAATTGTTCAGAAGGCGCTGCTAATTGGGAGCCCTGTGGAAAAGCCCCTAATGAAAGAATTTGCATTGTTTCACTCCATGAAAGTACAGTAACATCACTGCAAAGAGAGATCACTAGTCCTCTGAAATGGACAGCGCTGTCCCCCGAGGCTTTAAGTGGTGTGACGGCAGTGTTTGACATCTTGTCACAGCAGGAAATCGAACTTGAATCATTTCTTCATTTTTCTCATTCAAACATCCATTTAAGTGTTTTTTGAAGTGAGTCGTCTCTATCTAAAATGCCTGGTTTCCTTATTTTTCCTCCCTTAAATGTTAAACGTATTAATTCAGTAGCACAGGCTCCTTTCTTCTTAATTAACTCACCATCCGGAGCTTCTCCTGACACTGTTCCCCTGTGGACTTCTCTGTTGTAACATTTGGTAGAGCTAGCCCAGCATTTGGCTGTTATTGGGGTGATACTGCCACCACAATGACATCCACATGGCCAAAAGGTTACCACTTTATTGTTTACAGACAACTGAGGGTAGTATAGAAAACAGAGTGCATTTGTTCGGTTCTCCTTGTCACTGTTGACCTTATGTCACACAAGCAACGTTTGAAAGTGCATGTAGAAAAGCAGCTAATGCAAATAAAAGAGGAAGAGTATATTTAACACAGCTACGTTGTTTGGATCAGTGCATAGCTAGAAGAGTGTCGGCTGCTGCCTGAATATTTTATATGACACACTGAAACCCGCTGCATAACTGAGCAGATCTAAAATCCAGTACTTTGGTCAGCAGCTTTTCCTGAGGGAAAACAACACAGAGGCTAAGTAAAGTTCAGTCGCATCGTTACACAGATGGTTAATGTGTCTGAACAGTACTAATGACATTCTGTTCAGCTGTAGCCATAGATTTCCAACTGACACACAATTGACAATACAACTGCGTCACACCTGATGTGAAATCTTAGAGCCCTGAAGGTATTCATTTGTAATGGTCACAGTGAGTTGCTCCATTTATAAAAGAATACTCATAGCACTGTTACCTGCTCCCCTTATTTCTTCTTTTTTATTTCATGAAAGAAAGTACTGTATTTTGAGCCTTAAAGGTTCTATATGTGACGATCAGAGCATTAATATAGCATCAAACAACTATTTGCAATGTATAGATATAGAGGAGTGATGTCTACCTGAGCAGAGAATGCCAGCAGTCAGTTATCAGCTTATCTTAGCATAAAGACAAGAAACAAGGTATCAAAATCCACCTACCAGCACCTCTAAAGCCGACCACACATGATCAGCGGTAAAATCACTCTGCTCTGGCTGTGCCATTGTTTTCCTACGGTTAGAGCGGTGCTGCCCGACTAGGTGAAAGTGCTATCCTTGGCGTGGTGCACCGCTCAAAATTGCTACTGAGCGCTGCGCTCAAAGTTGAAATTATTTCAACTTGTTCATTCCTATGAAAGTTGCTCAGTGGCACATGAAGCCTAAATGACTTGACTTCCGTCTGGAAAAGTACCAGTACCGGTTTGCGCTTCAGCCTCGGTTTGGGTTTCATTCACATGAACGGAGGAAGGGAAATAACTCTGGATTTGGCTATCAGTTCATTTTACAACTTTAAAAACTATTTTTTTTAACTGAGGGCTATTTAAGTGTTTGTATTGGGAAGTTGATTCACCTAAAAAAAAAAAAAATATCCGCTGAGTTACAGACGTCTCTTTCCCAATGTAAGTTTATGGGGAAAAGTCTTTTTAGGCCCAATGCCTCACGTGACGGACATGGAAGTTCCAGTACCGCCGTTTGGCCACTACGAAAGTTGGGATTGACAACTTGCGCTCTTCCTGGAGGCTTGAAGGCAATCAGGGGAGAATCCAGGAAGTCAGTCCTCACGGCCAAGTTACAGTCCTACACATAACCGCTAAGTAAAACGTCAAATTTTAGTTTTTACACTTTGTTTTTTGCACAGATTAAACAAATGAGATGTGTAAGCGATAATGTACAGCGAGCCGGTCATCATTGTGAAATAAACCCCGACAAGGTCTTGCATCGTCCTGAAGGGGTTTATTTCACAACAATGACCTGCTAGCTGTACATTATCCCGCTTATTACACGACCAATCAGAATCGAGTATTCAACAAAGCTGTGTGATAAAACACGTTAATCAATGAGCCTAAGAGATGCTAATAGGTGGATTTTGTTACCTTTGAACAGAACATAGCATAACAGCTAGCTGTTTCCCCCTGTTTCCAGCCTTTATGCTAAGCTAAGCTAACTGCCTCCAAACGCTGTCCAGCTTCACACTGAACGTACAGATATATGAGTGGTGTTGATCTTTTGACTTTAAGCAAGAAACCAAATAAGCGTATTTCAAAAAATGTTGGACTATTTTTTTTTTAACTGGCAGTGGTAAGATGCTCCCCGAGCTTTTTTCATAATACACATAATATAATACACAGCTGAAGTCTTTAAAAGCGGACATGTATTTAAGTGCTCTGGGTACATGCGGTCAGGTTTGTCAGAACAGCCCAATGACCCACTTTAGAGCAGTGACCCACTGATTGAGATACACTATCTACGTAGATGGAGCTATTTAAGGATTGGAGATAGAACACGGTCTCAGGAGGCCCTCTGAAAGAATATGAGGGGATATCATCAACACGCATGTGTATATTCACAATACATTAGCCAGCAACGTTTGACACCGCAGCTAGTTTCAATACATGACGGTGAGGATAGGAAAAAGAAAATCACTGGTGAACGCAGGCTCAGGAAACTGCTAAGCTCTACCTGCCAGAAGTCTTTGATTTGTAGCTAAGACCAAATGCTGAGGTGGAGGCTGTAATGGCTGGAAAATCTGTCTTACCCAGTGGTTATTATCTCTTTTGGGACAAAATGACAGAAATCCCTCCTGCATGATGACCGAAAGGTTTAACATTACTCATTTAACACCAAGGAAGAGATCCATTTTGCCATTTTTCTTGCAGCATTGTGGAGACTAGAAATCAATGCCCTGAAAATAGAGAAATGCAAAATACTTCTAATGAGAGTGAGAATAGAAAAGGAGAGATTGACAATTATCTGAAGTGTTTGCAACTTCCCACCTGCAAACACTCATAACAGATGGGGTGCACCCTTGCATCATCAGGTTGCACCGTGGTTTTTAATTCAGAATCTAATTTAACAAATGCCCACAAAAAAGCAATGCTAACATGCAGAAATTTCATCTATAAACCTGCAATAACTGATTTTTTTTTGGCTACTTGGGTTTATACTACATCGACATATC
>CAKAOH010017993.1:26003-53972 GCA_916701665.1 Sebastiscus tertius
GTCTGCACTGGGCAGAGCACAGCTACCTCAATATGATAAAAAGACCTTTTTTTTTTTTTGCTCATCTCTAGATGCTTTACCTAAACGGTCTTGCTGAAGCGTAACATCCGAGGTGTGCCCCTATTTGCTTGTGCAGAAAAACAAAAGAACAACATTTTTTCCTCTAACATTTTTAAGGATATATTATGTTTGTATTGCATCATCAGGTTGCACCGTGGTTTTTAATTCAGAATCTAATTTAACAAATGCCCACAAAAAAGCAATGCTAACATGCAGAAATTTCATCTATAAACCTGCAATAACTGATTTTTTTTTGGCTACTTGGGTTTATACTACATCGACATATCACCTTTAAGTTGATATAGCCTCGCTGCTAGATGCCACTAAATCCTAATAATAATATAAAATATTGTTTATAGCTGCTTTAAATCTGAAGTCCAAAACACCGAGGAGGACTGTTTTGTCCTGTAGCTGCGTTGGTTAAACTTATTAAAACCATCACTTTGATTTTATAACCGTAGCTCACTTAAGTTTTATATGAAAAGCGCTTTAATATTGAATCCATACACTTGTCCTTGATATATCCGAGGAAGCAACAGACATTTCACTTTACAGTGTTACAGCAGCAGCGACTATTATCAGTCTGGGAATGATCTATTCTAAAGATCATATTCCCTTGATGTATCTGCATGAGTAAGAGTGTGTATAAGAGAGAGAGAGAGAGAGAGAGAGAGAGAAAAAGTTGTATCATGTGTCATAAGAAATTTCATTAGTGATGAGCAGTAGCACACCTCGTCCTAACTGTATGTGATACGAACGAGCGAACCTCAGATTGTTTCAGTTTATTTCTAAGAAACGCTCGCCCTGGTTCAATCTATGAGAAGTTTCGCGCACCTCCAACCTCTTTTCACAGGTCAAAACTGACGCTGACAGTAACTGACAGTTAATCAATATCACTCTGTGTAATAGAGAGTGACATCGCTCGTAGTATATCTGAACAATTTTTCGTGCTACATTCTCCAGAGTTCGCTCGGTAGCTGTCCTTCACATGGCTATGTTGCTCTTCAGATGTGAATGTGATCAGAAGACACAGTCAGAGATAGTGTTGTGTCTTGAACACTCTTCAAAACAACCCAATAGTCGTGATTAAAAACCTCACACAAGACTGGAGTTAGCAACAACTGCAGTTCTGTACACATCACTGCTAAATATCTGACATTGTGTCATTCTGTCAGCCGGACGGGGTTCATCACACTTGACCGATAGATCGTATTTTCATTGTCATCGCGATATGAACATGCGCGATAAACACATCGCAAAAGGCTGTCTGAAACGCGATGAATACGAAAAATCTGTATATTTAGGGATGGTTACTGAAACCTGGTATTAAACTGTAGTTGGACTGATACTGACTGATGTGTTATTCAGTCTTTTAAGCTTCACTCAGTATTTTCATGTCAGGAATATTATTTATTTTATCAACATTTTCCAGTGAGATATTACTGAATTTGGCTTTTGTGACTTTGCTTTTGTAAACGTTACTGTTGCTGCTTTAGAAACAACATTTAGCCTAATTATATTTAAAATATATGTATAGCTAATACATACACTTCAATATTTCTTTATTTATCGCAAGTCATATCGTCATCGCAATATTGAACAATGTTATCGCACATCGCAGATTTTCCTTCATATCGTACAGGCTCAGTGTGGACATCAACAGTTGTGCAAATTCCTTGTATTTCTTATATTTTGACTGCATATTATACACCTAAAGTAACTCTGTTCTATATTTAAGTAGCAGGAACCAGTGTTGTTCACCCTTTAACGCCGAGGCCAGGCGGTGTCATGGTCAGGTCGGATGACTAAAAGCATACATGAGCTCCGCAGTGTCAGCCTGAAAGGACCGTCTGTGTTGTGCAATGCATAATGGAGGCTATATCGCTGATTGTTGAACCTATCTATTCAAATCATTAATGCACAAGATAAATGCCGAGCTTCATATTACTTCGCCTGTCGCAAACATTGTTGAGTTTCACTCCCAGCTCAGATAAAAATTGTCTTTTTGTTCATAAAACGTTTCCAATCTTGGTTCCTCCGCCAGACAAAAAAAGTCTATTTTCTGCATCAGCCCACACAACAAATACATTCATTCACATCCATTTAAGCCTCTGCTACAGGTTTTTTTTTTTTTTTTTTTTTTTTTAACTGACATCCATTTTTTCAGTGTGACAGAGCAGACCTATTGTAGATTATGAATTCATTCCCTGTAGGAAGAAAATTCAGCATCCCTAGGAGTCCCCACAATTGACATTTTCAGACACGTCACACATACAAACAATACGTCTTCAACGACGCACACGCTCAGCATCGAGGTCACTATTCATGCAACCGTGATTTAGATTTATTCAAACTTCTAATCCTAAACACAAAGTACCCAACCATAACCTTAACATAAGCCTAATTGTAACACTAATCCCTCAAGCAGGCGTTCACCCTTCACTTAGTGGCAGAAATCTCCTCACATGGACCCACAGTCATTATTTCTGCCTTCCGCCTGAGCAGAAAACATACAGTGAGCTGTGTTTGTGGTCAATACTGGATACACATTTTAAGGTGGTATTGTAAATCCCAATGAATGTAATTCTGAAAATGATCCACTAAGTGATATTTACATTTACTGTATTTAGGATTTCCCCCACTCAAACACATGTGTGTAGGCAGTGTGGCGTCTCTGATGATATGCATCTGGGAGGAGAATGGGCAACTGTTTGTTCTACTAGCCTACACACACCATTACTAAACTGAATATGTTTTGGAAATGTCACTCCTTCTTTATAGTTTGGAGATGATGAGGTACTTTGAGCATGGGCAGAATGTGTGGGTGTGATTTTGCATGCTGAATTGACTGAACTGGCTATCAAGATCCCTAAAATGTCTTAAAGGAATAGTTTGACATTTTGGGAAACACAATTGTTCGCTTTCTGGAAGAGCGTTAGATGAGAAGATCAATCTCATATCTGTCCGTTAAATGTTAGGCTACTGGTTAGCTTAGCTTAGCACAAAGACTGGATACAGGGGGAAACAGTTAGCCTAGCTCTGTCGATAGTAACAAAATCTGCCTACCAGCTCCTCTAAAGTTCACTAATTACGTTGTGTCTTGTTTGTTTAATCCGTACAAAAAAAACGAGGTGTAAAGAAGACAAGTCCCAGTTTTATGGAGGGTTACATGGGCCTGATTATGGCTGCGTCCGAAATCGCATGCTATACTCTACATACCCAATATTCTGTATATCGTTCAACATACTTTTGTGTGAATAAACAGTAGTATGCATCTTTTCGGACACACTGAGCAGTAATTTACGTCGTCACTTCCTGTAAACCTCCTTCCGCCGGTTGGAGACGTGTAACCATGGTAACCCGTGTCAACCTCATGTGACCAAAACGACAATTTGTGAGAATCAAAGTCTGAACTTATTCGAAAAATATATTAAACCTAGCAAAGTGAAATCTTATACTAACAGTTAAATTTAAGCGTTATTGATGTTACAGAGCTGTCCTTCACCGTCTGTTATGAATGCTGTCGTCACTACCGCATTGCATTTTGGGATATTTATATTTTACCAGAAATAGTAGCAATTCACGTACTATTTTAGCGTACTAAATAGCATGTTAGTATGGAATTTCGGACGCAACCTCATTCTTGGCTGGGCGCAGTAACTTCCTTACTGGTTGCCTGGCAACTGCTCACAGCCAAGAAAATGTAACCCAGCAGAAAATGGCAAATTGTAGTTTTTACACTCGTCCAGTTTCTGTACAGATTAAACAAACAAGATATAACTTGTTAATTAGTGAGCGTCAGAGTTGCTGGTAGGCAGATTGTCTTACCTTTGGCCTGAGTCAGGCTAGCTGTCTCCCCCTGTTTCCAGTCTTTATGCTAAGCTAAGCTAAGCTAATCAAAAGAGAGTGGTACCAATCTTCTCATCTTACTCTCTTGCAGGAAGCGAATAGGTGACTTTGACTGACAGTTAGGGCCATGTGTTGGCAAGAATCTGGCTATACGATACCTATCATGATACAGGGGTTACGATTCAATATATTGCATATCATATGCATAAAGTCTGAGTTAAAACAAGTTTACATATTTTTGTGCAATCAGATTTGATAAACTGCATCTGCATTTATCACAAATACACTGACAGGATGCATGTCTTTGCAAAAAAATTAAATAAAGTATTGACTAAAAATCAATATTATTGTTGAGAATTGATATAGTATCACCAAACATAATATTGCGATACTCAATATTTTCTTATATCCCTACTGAAAGTGTTTCTAACTTTCATGTCAGCTTATTTGAAACGTAGCACTCCTAAAAACGGCAGCAAACTTCAGGCTCAAATGTAAAATCTGTATATCAATATTCGCAAGATCAGTGATTAAGATTTCCTGTGTTACTTCTTAATCAAGGTTTCATCTTTACAAAGTCATGGCGAGGTGCAGGTGTCTTGTTAGCTGCAGGTGTCATAGCAGCGCTCAGGTTGTTTTAGCACATGCGTAGTGAATGTGAGAGAACGTTCTAGAGGAGCTCATGCGTCACACTGAGACTTGTACCAGTCTTATGAAAAGGCACTAAAGAATTTCATATAATCTTCTTTAATGCGTTTCCCTCGGCAGCATGCTAAGTAGGCTTAATTGTCATTTTTCTCCCTGTGCAGCTATACGTCGTACAGCGTGTGCTCCGGCGGTGGTGTGGCAAAGGGATTTGTCTAAACTGACTAACTTGATAATGGCGGCTCACACCTTGTGGTTTTGTGCTCGGTCCCCAACTCCGCTGCTGAATTCGATTTAATCCTCATGTGGAAGTGAGGGAGGTCGCAGCCTCCGCCGTCTGAGCTCCCACACTCACTCTAGTACAAATAGCAGTCGTGGTTGATTACCACTCTGGGGCTGAGTACATGGTGAAATCTCAGCCAGACATCCAAACAGCTCTTCATTAAGTTCACATTTGATTACTCTGCTTGGCTTAATAGCTTCTGCTGCCTCTCACTGCCACAAAGGCTTGTGCAGATTGACTGCTCAGATCTGACTGGTACAATCCAAACAGGTCCAGGTTGTCCTGCATGACGGAGCCCCATTTTACTTGGCAGCCATCACCAGACATGAGCACATTCCTGATGTTAATTCTCCTCAGCTCTAAGTACACGCATAACACACACTTAAAGTGGGAGTAGGCAGTATATTTTTGGCATCATTGGGCAAAAAATTCCATAATAACCTTTCAGCATATTGTAATTCAAGTGTTTTGAGAGATAACTAGACTTCTCATCATGGCTCTGTTTTCAGGCTTTAGAAAATGTAGCCTGTGATGGGAGACTTTGGCCAATCACAGGTCATTTCAGAGAGAGACAGCGTTCCTATTGGCTGTGCTCCAGCTGGTGGGCGGTGCTTGGTCTTTCTCATTTTACAGCTAAACAGTACACTACAAGATGTTTCTGAAAACATTTTACGTTAGAAATAGGCATTACAGTAACAGAATATTGATTCATATTTGATCAGCGCTGCCTAGCTTGACCATTTGATTGGAGTTTGTGAGTGATTGACAGCTGCTCAGAGACGGCAGGCTCCAGCTCGGCTCTGATTGGTTGTTTTCCTCCGGTCTGTGAAATCTTGCAGATGCGGTTAGGAGCACCGAAGGGCACAGATGCACTTGATTTCTTTCAGATTACCTGTCTCATGCACTACAGTCAGGATATAGTGACCGTTTTTAATCATATTTGCTCCATTTCTACCCTCTGCTGCTTTAACGTAGACTTGCAAACCCACACTCTGTCTTAGAAACACACAGAACATCTCATAAAAACATGATTAAATAAAACATTCATCCAGAGGGTGAGCAGTCGAGTGGCCACGCACGCAGACGGAAACATCCCCCGAACTTTTACTCTTGTTGCCGTCTTTCAAAATATTGATATAATAACGGTGGCTGCTATGTAAACCTGAATACGCACCGTCGTCCATTCTCTGTCTAAATTGTGTCTGAACTTTTGTCCGACTAGACTGCCACAGCTCCTCCAAGCCCTTGCCGGAAAGGTTTATTTAGTAAGAGGCGCAGCTGGGGCCTCTTTTTTTTTTTTTTGCTGTTTTGTAACATGACAAATTGGAAAACTTTTTTTTCCCTCCCTCCCTCTTCCTTCTTCTCGCTCTCTTCCATTACAAAACCTTGAAGCGTTCGTGCCTGGGCTGTGTGGAGGAGGATGACGAGGTGGCAGGCCGCAGCCAAACAGGCCAATATAGACACTTCCTCCGTTTCTTGGCCCTTAGCAGAACCCCCTCAGGTCGGCCCAGAGGTCAGCCAAATAGACCCAATAACCCGCTCTCTTCCTGCTCTACATCACTCTCTTCCTATACGTCTTCCCTTTTGGCTTTGTTGTGTCTGTTTGCTGTCTCATTACCGGCCAAACTTATGTTTTGTGTCGTCTGAATCTAAAAAGGAAGTTCATCATCAGGGCTGTAGTGCACAAAATATTAAAAACATTTCTCACTTGATATCAACCGGTCTGTTTATCGTCAATTTCCTGCAGCATTTCTAATGTTTAATTCTATGAGTCAATGTTAAACTGGCCATGTAACTCCAGTCTGTGTCCCTCTGAAAAGATAAAGTGCGTATAAAGGTTTGGCCAATGTCTGATTGACTACACACAATTCAGGTTGTTTATCTTGCCCTCATATAAACCTCCCTTAACTAAATATTTGAAAAGATAATGAAGCTTTATCATGTCTAACAGGGAAGAGTATTTGGGAATGTCTTCTCCCCTTGAGAAAAAGTGTTTTATTATTAGTGCGAGTACACACTATCTTCTGTAGACTAAACTACATGTTTTTTTTCCCAGCAGACATTGCAACAGTCTCTGTAAGCGTTTTGAAAAACTTCACCATGCATTTACTTTAGCCAACACACCCACCTGGTGCTTTTGTTCAGCCTGCCAGCTTTATTGTTCTCAATAGTTTGGGATGAATCAGTACCAGCTACGAAGGATCGCCTCCTCACATCTGAGCGGTTTGTTCTGCCCGTGTGTAGGAACGGAAAGCAGCTGCTGTCGTGTTAAAAGCATCAACTTTATGCATGAGCAAATACATTTCCATGCCTACGTTGTATTTCTCCACCACGGTCATACTGACATAATACAAGGTGTGCGTGTGAGTGATTTAGGTTCACAGAAGTACAGAGGAGATTGTTATCTCACAGAGCCTGGTACTGTAGACTCCAGAGTTATGAAATGTGACTTTAGTAACAGATCTAAGATGAAGATAATCATCCACAGTATGCTGTAAAAGAGTCTTCCATTACCTTTTTTTAGCCGTGCTAGCAGCATGTCTCTCGTCTATGGATGGCAATGTCCGTCTGTCGGTTCGTCGGTTCGTCCACCACTTTGGTGCAAATGTCTCAACAACTATTGGATGGATTGCCATGCAGTTTTATACAGACATTCATGTCCCCCTTAGGATGAATTGTAATAACTAAATTCTCAGATTTTTCATCTCGTACCATTCAGTGGGCAACCACTCTGAAAAGTGCCTTAAACTTGCATTCTCTCTAACAGCCAGCAGGGGGCGACTCCACTGGTTGCAAAAAGAAGTCTGACTGTATAGAGGTCTATGAGAAAATGAGCCTACTTCTTACTTTGTTTATTACCTCAGTAAACATTGTAAACATGAGTTTATGGTCTCAATCACTAGTTTCAAGTCTTCTTCAATACAGCATGATGTTCATTTAGTAAATTATGGTCCCAGCAGGGTGTGCTTTAGGGCGTGGCTACCTTGTGATTGACAGGTCGCTACCACGGCGTTGTCTGGTCTGGGAGTTGTCTGTGTTTTCATCTTACCACTTTAACCCTTTCACAGTGTGTTTTCAGTTCAGTTAATTATAACCTTTTGGTTGCCTAAAATGTCTCATTCAACGTCCAGTTGTGCTTAGCTCCACCCTCTCGTGTCACTTTTCCAAAAAACAACATGGCGACGGACAAAATGCCGAACTCGAAGCTTCAAAACGGCAATCCACAAACCAATGGGTGACGTAACGATGACTACGTCCACTTCTTATATACAGTCTTTAGTACCATCAATAGGTGAACATTTAGACTGTCCGATACCTTCAAAACTAATGACATCAGCCTCAGCTGTACTTTGTGATTACTCCTAATTAGCAGATGTTAGCGTTTAACTCAAAGCACCGTCGTACCTAAGTTGCAGATTCTTAGTCTTGTTACACTGGGGCTGATGGATGAACAGGGATATTTAACTGATCCCTGACATTCTGGTTTGAGGTCTGCCTCTACTGGGACGTCAGAGCAGTGGGAAAGTTACAAAACAGCAGCCATGGAGCTGGTGCAGATTGTCTTGCTCAAGGGTACTTGAATAGCATCTGTCCGGTTGACGGTGCGATACCTTACTGTACGCGGTCGGCTTTGAAGAATGACTCTGCTCAAGCTCCCTTTCGGCACCACTATTGACAGCACTTAAAGTCCACCTTCACCTCCGCCGCTGCTGAGTGGTTTGTGATGAGGCGGCAGTCTCAGTGTCTGCTGGAGCTTTGTAGTGCCCCGGTTGATCTCAGAGGGCAGGCCTCCAGCTTATTTATAGCACCACTGTGGGTGTCGGAGGAAATGGGGCTGTGGCCGGGGGCGAGGCTTGTGTTTGCCTTAAAAGAGGACTCTTCCTCCCAACCAGACTGAGCTCATCTTGGAGGACCATCAGACAGCGGCGGGGGGCACAGGGCAGCGGATTTGTAATCTGGCCCAAATGGCGACGACCCAAAGCATTTTCACTCAGCCACCGCTTTGGTAAACACACAGGCAGCTCATTGATAGCATGTGTGACATTCCTCCATCCCATCTCAGGATCCCAGCCCAGCTCAGTCTGCTCTCAGATCTTCAGGCCGGCCCCCCCCAGCTGTGAGAGCCCTGCCCCCCTTTGACTCGTAGTTCACTCCCCGCCTCTCCCATTTGCTCTCAGTTCACCCAGCGTGTTCTCTTATGTCATCCTGTGTCATATCCATCTGTTTACCATCTTTTCTTTTGATTCATCCTCTTCCTCCCTGTATGATTTCCTTTTCAAACAAAAGGCAAACTTGTTAAGACCTGTTGTATCGGGCACCAGTTCATAAAACTGTGAGACAACTGAAGCCAAAAATATGTTTGTCTGGACCAGTTACAGACTCTTTAAACTTTAACCAGCTAAATCCTGATTGCGTCAAGCACAGACTAATCGGTGTCAACATCTGTCTCCAGAGACGTATTGATTGTGTCACCATGACCACCAACCCAAAGCAATAACACCCATCAGCTAAACTTATCTTATCTTATAAAGTAGTGATGCTGCTACACAAGGTTATCCTTTCATCATTTATGTTTTTTACGGCTCCCCGCCAGCGAGCGCCGTGTCTGGAGGCGTTATGTTTTCAGGTTGTCCGTCCATACCGTTCTTGTGAACGCGATGTCTCAGGAACTCCTGGAGGGAGTTTCTTCAAATTTGGCACAAACGTCCACTTGGTCTCAAGGATGAACGTATTTGAAGTTGGTGGTTAAAGGTCACTGTGACCTCACAAGGCACGCTTTTTGCCATAACTCCAGATGTCTAAGACGATAAAACGATGAAGTGAGGACATTTTGGACAGACATGGAGGTAAACTGCAACTTGACTGGTTGGTGGAGGCATACAACCATGAGGCAGTAATTCTAGTTTATGATCTGCCACTTTGAGCCTCTATTACCGATAATATTAAATTCAGGGAGGGCAGGTGAGTCTATCCATCAGCGTCAGTTCCATTCAGTCAAATGTGACGCCCCAAAATGTCCTCATTCACATCACAAAGGGAGTCATTAAATCATGTAACAGACAAAAAAAAATAATTCTGAAACATAAATGGCACAAGCATTTAGTTTCTCAGCAGTAATGTCCACTTAAACTGCTGTTGGACCGATCTTTACACAGAATAGGCTCCAGTTTTGTAATGCAGATGTAAATGTTTGTCAGTCTTTTCATTTTTAAACCAACAGCGCTGACAGTAAACTGTGAGTCATAGTGAGGAATCGTGGAGGCAGTTAAAGGAAGTGAGATGCACCCCGACCACCAGTGTGGTTTGTGCTGCCTGGAATCTCAGCGTTTAAGTTTTATTCATTTGTGAAAATCAGACAAAGGACATAAAACTAACAATGATTAAAAAAAAAAAAATGATAATCATGATTATTTTTGATCAATACTGAGATCACAATTATTCATTGATTTTTGGGACAAAATATTTTTATATAAATAAAGAGAGCACTGCTTTCACTTCCATGTTGTGCTACATTCCTGCTAATGTACTCATCTTTGACTTAATATAAGCTTCTTCTTCACTTCATTGCATTTACAGCTGCAACATTCAGGACATGTTATTCACTGGCTGCCACTGTAGGGTGAGTGTGCAGCGGCATGACAGCTCCTCAAAAGTGAAGCCAAAACATCTGGATCGCCCCCTGGTGGCTGTTAGTTGAGGAAGCGCTTGATTTGATATTCAGCGGAATTTTCTAAGACCGGAGCATGAATTTTAAACTTCGATATCGCAGTCGATTATTTTCATTTAATTGTGGGAAGCCCAAATCGTGATCACGATTATTATTATTGTGCAGACCTCAACTATGTGTATTTATGTTTATATTATGATTTTTTTATTTGTTTGAAAATATATATGTGTAGTATTATTATTATTATTATTATTATTATTATTATTATTATTATTATTATTATTATTATTATTATTATTATCATCATTATTATTTTACCTATACTGTGGCATAGGTGATAATTCTACTCTTCATTCTACTTTTTATTCATTTATTTTTTAATTTAATTCTTTATTTGTTTTGAAAAAAAATGTCTCTGTTAAAGTTATGTTGTTGATGAAAATCCCCTCGCGGATTAATAAAAGTGCCTTCCTTCTTCTTTTCTTCTTCTTTCAAAAGGAAAATAAAATTAAAAAATAAATATATTTTGCAGCCCTCATGCAGGGAAGAGAAAAAAGGCCAAAGAGAGATTTTTCATTACCTCTGTTTAGATGAAATAAAACAATATTCAACATATATGCAATTACGTTCATAACCATTGTATATTTTTAGAAGTGGTGTTATGATTGGTTGACCTGAGGCTGACTGTAATGGCGGCTCTGAACGTGGCCTTTGTCTCTCTCTAACCATCACTGAGCCGCTGCTACAGTCAGTAACTTTCACCCTCAGCTCGCTAACCTCCTGACCTACTTCCTCTGGTGCCTCATATGTTTCTGTCAGCAGCATCTTGCGGTCGAGTCCTGAGTTAACTCATCCCGCAGCCATTATTGGAAGCCGAGTTTACAGCACCTCGAGTCGGAAGAGTGTCTAAATAAACAATAGACAGTCGCACCGCAACTAGCTGCCTGCTACGGCTGGTGTCGACACCTCGAAACAAACAAACAAACAAATAAACACGCACCAAAGACGACGGATGAGGAGCAAAGAGGAAACGCTTTAACACAAGCCCGGTTGCATTTCATGAATAATTCAAATCCTTGTGACTTCTGAGAGAAAAAGACGCCCCTACACACATCTACACACACACACACACACACACCGCTCACAGCGGTACACAGAGGAGGATAAGTGGGGAGTGTGTGTGAGTGTGTGCAGCAATATGTCAGGTTGAATTCATGGTATTTAGGTTGAGCTTCCAGATTCCCTTCACCGCTGGAGTCGGAGGCTAGCATTAAATGTAAATACAGTCATCCTGTTTATCCTGCTTCATCCCATCATCCAACCCGAGTCCATCCCATGTCTCTCCCCCTCCCCCTGTCCTCTTCATCATGCTATAGGCCTTAATAATCTAGGGGTTACAATAACATCAGTTTCCAATCAGTGCTTTCTATAACTGGAGACGCATCTGTGCAAGGGAGACATTGACGCTTGTCCAGACGCAACACTTGATATTCAAAGTGATGACAGAAAGAAATGAAACATGAGGTCAGATGATACACAAAAAAAGATCAGTTCAATCAGTTCGGCCTGGTGATAAATATTCAGAGACTGAACTATCCGTGAGTGAATTATAATTACAGTATCATTTGGGATTGCCTTTTGCTCCTTTTTAAATGTCAACTGGTAAAATGTTGGTTTTGTTTTAATGAATTAATAGTTTTGGAATAAGTAATGTTTTATGAAAGTAGCACATGAGGACAAACATTTCGTTAGATCTGTTTTGTATTCGGCTGAGGCTTTAGTCCTCTAGTTTCCCCGTGCCATCTGTTGCTTTACACCCACAGTATCTTTTCAGTACTGTTAACTCTACATTATTGTGACATATGGCTAAATATCTTATTACAAGGTCTCTGTTTTTCCTTTATTTCACTTTTCCTTTAACCTGCTTTTGTAATATTCTGTCAACACTTTGGGGGGTTAACGTGTTTGCTGTCTTACCAGATGTTAATGTTGAAGTCACACATTATTCCAAAGTGGTTAGCCCTGATGCTAATCTTAGTCACATCAGATGAATACCATAATTAGCTATTTTTGTTGTGTTATGTATCTGTGGCGGTTTGTTAACAAGTGAAACCAGATACAAACAGTGTATAGCTCCTTTAAAATGAATCCTTTGTATTAGTGTTAATATTGGATTTTATTTTGATGGTACTGCAGGCTTTGGTGCATCTGCAGCCAGATCTGACAACAGTTTGTTGATAAGTCATGTCTTTACACCAAGTGGGAGATGAGAAGGTTACAAAAATCCTAAATTTAAACTAGGGCTGCAACTACCGATTATTGTCATCGTCGATTAATCTGTTGATTATTTTCTTGTTTCATCGTTTAGTTGTTTGGTCTGTAAAATGGTGAAAAATGTCGATCAGTGTTTCCCAAAGCCCAAGATGACGTCCTCAAATGTCTTGTTTTGTCCACAACTCAAATATATTCAGTTTACTGCCATAAAGGAGTAAAAAAAACCAGAAAATATTCACATTTAAGAAGCTGGAATCAGAGAATTTTTACTCTTTTTTTCTTCTTAAAAATGTATTGAATTGTTGCAGCTCTAGTTTAAACTATAAGACTTTAATGTGGCATAAACCACAAGAAATTGTCATTTTCTGAAGGCTGTTGTCGGCACCTAAGACATTACTCACTGTTACTTTTGCTGATGATTAATTCATAAGCTGACTTTTGTAATGACTTATAAGTTACTATTTTTTTTTTACATTTATCTTACAAGGAAACTGTCCAACACCAGTACGAATAAAACAAATCTATACAAAGTAAGAAGAATGTGTAGAAAATGAGTTTGTTAGAATTATTTAGTGAAAAATAACATGGAGGTCATGATGCAAATAAAAGGCTTGTTTATGAAACCAGGACAATATGAATAGCAGCACAGTCTAAGTAGCCAACGATTAATTGATAAGTTTTCATCTATTAAATTAATTGTCAACTATTTTGATAATCAATTTGTCTGAATATTTTTTTTAAGAATAAAAAATTGACAATTCTCTGATTCCAGCTTCTTAAATGTGAATATTTTCTGGTTTCTTTACTCCTCTATGACAGTAAACTGAATATCTTTGAGTTGTGGACAAAACAAGACATTTCAGGACGTCATCTTGGGCTTTGGGAAACACTGATCCACATTTTTTGGCGTTTTATAGACCAAACAACTAATCAATTAATCGAGAAAATAATCAACAGATTAATCAACAATGAAAATAAGTTGCCTAAAGTAGCCAATCCATTAATCGTTGATTTTCTTTGCTTTCCAATGTCAGCTGAATACGTGCTGAATGAAAGACCAGTTACGAGGCACTAAGTGCACAATATAATGTACTCGTGTACATCTTTGACATTTCATTTTCTAACCTTTTTTAAAAAAAACAACTCTTTTAGTTGCATACTAAGTAGAGAAGTACACAATGTCTTTCATGTATTTCCCACTCAGCAGTAAGATGCTGTATCAACCTCCTCTCAGAGCTTCCCCTGAATGCCCCGGGTGACTCAGCTTTGTTGCTTGTGTATGTTGTCAAAGTGTTTACTTGCTGTTCTGAGAGGATTTGAATCAGTGTGGGTTCGAATGTGTTCCCCCATTCGTCTGTGTCTGGAGTGGGCAGTTTCTCTCTCTCTCTCTCTTTCTGGATGGGTTGAAGGGGAAATGGATGATAGGGGGGGAAAATTCACAGAACAAGATGTTCTTTGATATCCTCCAGTAATGTTGCATCACTGCTACTGGCCTGGGAACGCTGACCTGGATATTTAGGTGCAGCAAGTTTACGCAAAGCCTGAATGAGTGTGTGTGTGTGTGTGTGTATCCATTTTCTAACCCCTCTATCAAGTAGCAACTTTCCAGGACTTAATTAGGGCCAGCGAGGGCCACTATTGACTCTGAGTACAACGGACCCTGCCTGCTAATGAGACCTCAGGAATAAAGATCACTGACACAAAAGGAGCTTTTTTTTCTCTCAGAAATCTTTTAATCAATTCACTTTTTTTCTTTGTCTCTTTTCAGCTCCGAAGACCTGCAGCCCGAAGCAGTTTGTGTGTAAAGACGGGGTGACGTGCATCTCGAAGGGCTGGCGCTGCGACCGGGAGAAGGACTGCCCAGACGGCTCTGACGAGGAGCCCGATGTTTGTAAGTCTTAAAAAATATATATATAAAATAGTGTCCGAAACAGTTCGATGCATTGTATCCAGACACTATCCTGATTGTTATGATCCTGCTGCGTCTGACTTTCACTGCAGAGTGAACTTTGGCTGACATTTAAACCATTCAGGGAAGATAATTGCAGCCCGGAGAGGAAATGCTTTTCAGCTTATGCAGATCTCTATATGTGTATTATATCATTTAAAGCAGCCCTGGTCAAAGTGGGTTTAGGACACTGCTTTTTCACATCATATGCCCATTCAAGTATGAATTGTGTGGAAGTATATGGGATAAAAGCTCTCACTGCTTATCTTCTCTGAAATGAATAAGAGAAAATGAAATCTTAGCCGAACCTTTGATTTTATTCATCTAAAAAAAAATGTAAACTCATAGTTGGTTCTAGGGCTGACGATACGGCCAGAATCTTCGATCATGATCTAGGTTAATTCATCCCACGATAATGATATATATCACTATATAGCACGTTTTCTGGTAATTCAATAAATAAATAGTCTGTATGAAATAACCACATACTCCTGTCTGAATTAAAGACTTGATAAATGAAAAGTGTTTTCTCATTCAATTAATAAGAATAGTTAGTACAATAATATGAACAGTTAGAGAAAAAATAAATAAATGTTTCCAGCTATACATTGACTATGTTTATGCACGCACACAAATACAGAGTAATCACATTAAGACAATAGTTTGATTTACCAAAAACATAATTCTTATCAATTCATATTTTCGGAGACATTTGAGTCAGTGCTTGTTATTATCAATTTAGATGACATAATTGTGTATCACGATATCTCGATACCTCTATCTATGAATTAGGGCTGTCAACGCGTTAACGCAAAATTGTTTTAACGCCACTAATTTCTTTAACGCATTAACACAAACGATCTTTCTGAGGTTGTAGCAGGCTCAGTTTTAAAGCTAGAGTGAAGCTACTGGTATTATATGAAACAAGAAAACCTAATGAATCCAACCAGGTACTCACCATACTAGTCATACTAGCTTTATAAGGTCAAATAATGCTCCAAACTGACGCTACATTTTGGTGAGGAAAAACTGTCGTGGCCATTTTCAAAGGGATCCCTTGACCTCTGACCTCAAGATAAATGTACCATGTAAATCAAAATTGGTTCTATGGGTACCCACGAGTCTCCCCTTTACAGACATGCCCACTTTATGATAATCACATGCAGTTTGGGGCAAGTCATAGTCAAGTCAGCACACTGACACACTGACAGCTGTTGTTCCCTGTTGGGCTTCAGTTTGCCATGTTATGATTTGAGCATATTGTTTTATGCTAAATGCAGTACCTGTGAGGGTTTCTGGACAATACTTGTCATTGTTTTGTGTTCTTAATTGATTTCCAATAATAAATATATACATACATTTGCATAAAGCAGCATATTTGCCCACTCTCATGTGGATAAGAGTATTAAATATTTGACAAATCTCCCTGTAAGGTACATTTTGAACAGATAAAAAATGTGCGATTCATCACGATTAATTATGATTAATACTTTAATCGATTGACAGCACTACAAAATACCTGTAATTCAAAATCTATCATGATCCGTGTTGTGATATGAAGCAACCGCATGTTGGGTCTCGGTCTCGACCTCAAGATTGAGAAAGACGGTCCTCATTGAGGTTCAAAATTCATTCTTGACCTTTTGACACTGCAGTTGAGCAGCTGACACAACAGTTTTTCCTCAAACTGCGGTTTCCAAGGTTCGGAAAAAAGTTTGACATTTTGAGAATCGCGCTTTCTGGCGGAGAGTTAGATGAGAACATGGATACCTCTCTAATAATAGTCTGTTAAATATAAAGCTACAGCCAGGAGACAGGGAGGAAACGGCTATATGTCAAATGCTAACACATCTGCTTAACAGCACCTCCAAAAGTCACTAATTAACATGCTACATCTCATTTGTTAAATGCCAGACTATTTCTTGGCTCTGGGTAGTTGCCAGGCAACCAGACTCCAAGAAGTAACTGGTTACAGCCAAGAAATAGTCCGGCACACAACCCTCCCCTCCTAAAAAAGCATATTCCCATTTAATTTCTACGGATTAAACAAACAAGACAATGTTGTTCTAATTAGTGAGAAAAAAAATAAAGCTTTCTACAATTCCATTGCAAATGGACAAACTGCAACTGCCGATGAAAATCATGTGATAGGATTGAAAGCACCAGCACCCTTTTTTATTCACTTATTTATTTATTTACTTTATTATTATTATTATTTTTTTTATTTTATTCTATTTTTTTAAAAATTTTTTTCAATTTTGAATGCTGATGTTGTTTTCGCTTGTGTAGTTATTGTGTTTGTTTCTAATCTCAATTACCTAAAAATTGGTTTATAAGCTATTGTAATTACGAACTGTAAATTGCATATATGAAAACAACCTTGAAAAAAAGGGGAAAAAATTAAGTATATATATATATATATATATATATATATATATATAAAAAAAGCACCAGGACAGCTACTAAATGGACCTTGTGGTGAGATTGTTTTCTCAGTTGTTCTAGCTATTTCATGGCCATTGTCTAATCCTACATTCTTTGCATGCACCACCCACCGGAAACAGAAAACTGTAAACTGAAAACAGATTTCTACTTGGTGATTAATTTGTGGGGGTGAATAGTTCAAAGTTAGACAAATTCAAACTGAAAAATACACACAGCATGCACACAAACGGTTTCCATAACGACATCACGTCAAACTTACATCTTGATTGGACATCTCCCAGTACGGTCTCTCTCCGTATGACATCACCTCCCACATGACGATCCCGTAACTCCACACGTCGCTGGCTGAGGTGAACTTCCTGTATGCGATCGCCTCTGGAGCCGTCCAGCGAATCGGAATCTTCCCGCCCTGCGACGACACGCGAGAACATTTAATGCAAAACACCGCGTTGGATTTAAAGGAAACTAGAAAATTGTAACCTCAACTTTCCATTCGTTGCGGTGCTTAATATAAATAACCCTGATAAGTTTACATCGACAACAGCTCAGTGCCACACTAATGACCTTCCGGTTGTAAAAATACAGCTGCAGTCGTTCAAAGTTTTTACATTTCGCTACACGAAGAAGGAAAACCGAGAACAGACCTTAATTGAGACACTTGTGCCACATGCGGTCCAACCTACAATTACACTAATGAATACCGTTTAAGGAACACATTCATGATGCCGAGTTTCACTTTCTTTAACAAATTCCCTGTCCTAACTGTCGGGGGGCCCGACATTCCCCCGCTCGTTTTCCTCGTCTTCATTAACGCGCTTTCATTGCGAAGATAGAAAAGTTCACAGGATGACTGCTGAGTTCCAGACGAGAATGTGTTTTAGAGCTGATGAGTAGTGAAATTAGCTTGATGCAGTATTGATGAACACAGCGGCGGGATATCTCAGGGTCTGATTATTTGAAGGGTGTGAATTACGTTATTCTCACTGCTCTGTCAGGGAGAAAAGAGCGACACAGCGAGAGAGAGAGCAAGAAGAGATGTAGCCTGGCAGCGAGAGGTGAGTGACAGGATATCTGGCGCTAAGGCAGCCAGACTCGGTGCTAATTGAGTGTTGCGGAGACTGAGCCGAGTACTAATTGGGCCTCCTCCTGCAGGAAGCAGCCAGTCTCTGGCTGACAGGACGCCACTCAGCCAGGGACACACAGCTCAATTTAAAACCCGTTGCTGCCGTCTATGTGTGTGCGCGAGAATGTACTTTGTGTGTGTATTGGGTTTAAACAAGACTCTTGTGTGAGAGTTTTCAACTTAATCCAAAGTTTGATATACGACAATAGGCTGCACACACACAGAGAGATACACACCGGATTAAATATAAATGTCCTCAGAAGACCTTAGGCTGTATATAAGAAGTGGACGTCACACGTTGGTTTTACGGACTACGGTGTTGAAGATTCGAGGCATTTTAGCCGACACCATCTTGGTTTTTTGGAGCCAGGAGGGTCGTGTCTAGCAGGTAACCCGCAAATTGTGAAATCTGGCAAAAACTTGCATAAACTCTTGTGAGACTCGCTGCCCAACGTCCTATCCAAACCGTTACTATTCAAGGTCAATGCCTAACCTTAACTATTTCTAGGTCAATGCCTAACCTTAACCATCTCGTAGGATACCTTCTAGACACAACCAGCCAGGAGTGACACGAGAGGGTGGAGCTAAATACAACCCAAAGCTGAAGACATTTAAAGGTGACCAAAATGTTACAATTGACTTTCATGGACTGTAAACATACTGTGGAAGTCTAAAGGCCTTTACACACCAGTGGCTTTGTTTTTGATTGATAAATTTCCGCAAATATTACGTGGCGAAAAAGTGCCGTTCTGCATCAAACAATCAAATTGTGTGGAACCGGTTGAGTTGCGCCTATATTTATGAAACAACAACACAGAGGATCTGTGGTCTGAACTACCTCACAATAAAATCCCCTAAATATATAACATTCGCAGGTAAGTATTTCGCACTTCCGTGTTGTTTATTTGTCATGCTCCCCATGTGTTAAGGTCTTAAGATGAAAACAAGGACAACTCCCAGACCGGACAACGCCATGGTAGCGACCTGTCAATCACAAGGTAGCCACGCCCTAAAGCATACCCTGCTTTATGGTCTATTTTACTCTAAATGGGACCATAATTTACTAAATGAACATCATGCTATATTGAAGAAGACTTGAAACTAGTTATTGAGGACATACATTCATGTTTACAATGTTCACTGAGGTAATAAATCAAGTGAGAAGTAGGGTCATATTCTCACGGACTTCTATATAATCTGACTTCTTTTTGCAACCAGAGGAGTCGCCCCCTGCTGGCCATTATAAAGAATGCAAGTTTAAGGCACTTCCGCATTGGCTTCACTTTTCAGAACTGTAGGTTGCCGCCTGTCAAAGACACAACAGTGTTGCAAACCTGCCAAACATTTGGTGGTTCCAGCTTTTAAATATGAGGATTCGCTGCTTTTATCTGTTTTCATGTCATGGTAAATATGAATAAAATATCTGAATAAAAATATGAATATGAACAAAAATATCTTTGAGCTCTGGACTGTCAGACAGAAAAAACGAGATGTCACCTTTTTAAGACCAGCATTTTAGACGTGATTACTTGAAAATCACAATATATAGATTAATTGACAATAAAAATAATTAGTTAGCAATTATACATATACAAACATATACAGTCTTACCCGCGTGGTGTACGCAGCCTCCGGGTCATCTTCCAGGACTCGGGACAGGCCGAAATCAGACACCTTACTCACGAGGTTGCTGTTGACCAGGATGTTACGAGCTGCTAGATCGCGGTGGACATAGCCCATGTCGGAGAGGTATCTGCATTTATCAACAAAAAAGAGAGGGTAAAACACTAAACACTGCCCTAATGACGTGTATACATAGTAATATATTGCGTGTTTGTGTTTATGCGTACCTCATGCCAGACGCAATGCCACGCAGCATACCAACCAGCTGGATTACAGTAAACTGACCATCATTTTTCTAAAGAAGAGAAAGGACAAACAGGAAAGTCACACAATGTTGTAAATCCACTGAAATGAAATTGTGTGTGTTTTGGTTGATTGCCTGCCAGTAAATATGAATGCTGTTGACCCAGGATGCTCTATATGCACTTTCAGTTATGCAGTGCTTCTCCATAGGGTCTATAGGGCTGGGTAATATGACAAAATGTATCGTCAAAACTATATAAAAAGTGACTATGATGATATATATATATCGTGATCAAGATATGAAATGACCTATATTGGGATAGAAGATTTTGGCCATCTCACCCGGCCCTAGTGTCTATACTATATTGTATTTCTGTGGAATATGTGCTCTAGTTTTGTAATGATAATGGAGTTCCCACATGGTTGTTCATTAAAAAAAAAAAAAAAAAGGTCTGTAAAAATGCCGTGTGGTTCAATGCAGATCATTTCTTCTATAGTTTTTACTGTGTGTAACCTGCAAAACTGGGTCATCTCGCAAAATAATATAGAGAGGCAAAAGAGAGATGACCTCTGCAATGGAAAATGATAGCTAAGCATTCTGTTAACGGCCGTAGCATGAACGCCACACAGCCATTAATGCCACAATTACTGTAAGTTATAGTATAGCAACAAAGACACACCTTTGCACATCCAACTTCAACTCACAGTTACATAGTCAGTGGAGGATTTTGAGGGTGAGGACATTATTTCATCTTTACGCTTCTCATTCCCAGAAATATAAATTACAAATAATCTCTAATGATTAAAATTTCCAACATATCTTGGCAATGATGATAGCCAACCGTTGCTCTCTGTTTGGTATCACCTGTGCACTTTCAGTACCCCAAACCATGATTAAGGATTCCTCTAATCCTGCCCAGAGCTCGTTGCTGCCCTGCTGTCCAGAGTCACACCATGTTTTATGAAATCACCGCCTCTGGTGGAAACACCAGCCTCGTCTCCCTCGTCCAAGTCAAGGCCACTTTTCTTGTTCCTCACTTCAAGCCCTGGTTTAACCTTCTCGTGCGGGACCTTCGAATCTCCATACCCCAATATTACTAATTAGGTATTTTTAATAACCAAGGAAACATGATGATGGGGCAAAGAAAATTTTGCATGCTGGTCAGCAGGTAGCTCCTTGAAAGAGCTGGCAGACTTAAAAGAGTACTCCACTGATTTAGCATTGCACTCCTATAACACAGTTGGACTCATAAAAAGACCTTTTTTTAAAAAAAAAGAAAGTATAAACAGCAGTTGAACAAGATTCTTCTGCGGTTAATGTAGCTTCAAGCTGCAGAGGTCTGGTAAACTGACTTCTTTCTAACTCCACACACCCAGATTTGTTTTCATTTTCAAACATGTAGTCTCCAGCCCCAACTGAC
Source organism: Sebastiscus tertius (assembly GCA_916701665.1). Taxonomy (NCBI): domain Eukaryota; kingdom Metazoa; phylum Chordata; class Actinopteri; order Perciformes; family Sebastidae; genus Sebastiscus; species Sebastiscus tertius. Next base: position 47,586 of record CAKAOH010017993.1, read on the forward strand.
GCTGACGCAATTGACATCACTTGAAGTAACGCTTTTGCGCTGTAGTTACCAAAGAAATGAAAAACAAAATAGGCTGACAGCTTAAAGGAGCTAAATGGGAAATTGGGAGCATTTCTATTGCCACTGCACGGCTCTCAACATGGCGACGGCTGAGCCAAAGAGTATAGAAGCAAAGAAGCCAAACAGAACAACAACAGACGCTGCTGCCATTTTGGACTGAAAATGCTTATTATATTTATAATATTTTATTGTTCAACACAGACCAATTCGGTCTAATATAACAATACAAATTATATTTTACATTTGTACGTCACTTTTTAGGCAGATGTTTTACTGGCGTCCGGTAGTCGCTCTCAGTCCAAAATGGCGGAAATGTGGCTTTGCTGCTGGGCGCTGATGTTCGAACGAACAATTGACTTTCATTTCTTGGCAATATACGTTCTTTGGTGGCTCGTTGCTAATGGTGCTAACAGCGCTAACAGTGAAAATAATAGCAAACACTGCTGACAGACCTAACGGTGTTAACCTGGTGGGGTGGGGCGGAACGAGAGGATGGGCGCTACGCTTCCGCAACAGCGCCGTCGGTAGGGACTGCGTTATCAGCTGTAACCGCCGTATAGCTAGCCCGTGAGGCACGCTCACATGCAGAGATGTAGCCGGCAACAAAGCAAGGCGGAGCTCGGATTACAACACACACAGAGGGAGAGAGACTTCATTCTCTGCTCAGGTAGACATTACTCCTTTATATCTTTACATAGCAAATAGTTGTTTGCTGCTATACCAATGCTCTCACAATTGTACAGAGAACCTTTAATGCTAAAGGAGAAGGTGTTAGTCTTCATACAATACTGATGAAAACAGGAAATGATTGCATTCCAACTGCTTTTTCCCCTCTTAGTTTTCTCCCAATGACAGCTGTCTGACTGTTAGTTCAAGCCTAATCTTCCTCCAAATCCAAATGATTCAACCGTCCCCCTCATCCCTTCTCCAAATTTCGACAGCAGACATGTAGCTCTCCTACTCCTTAACCTCACTTTCCATCACTGCTGCAGCTACTTTTCTCCCATCCGTCCACAGCAGCAGAACATCCCACTTCCATGTGAAATGAGATGTTAAGCCAAAGATGTGAGTTATGAGCCTCGTACTGCATTGTCCGTAGCTGTGACCCTTAATCCGGGAGCCAGTCCAGCCCCTGCTTCTCTCATGGCTGTGCCATTTATACCCAGCCTCAGTACACCAGCCATCCATGTAATTACTTCACAGGGTTTGTCTGCGCTGCTCCGCCTGCTGGTCTCCCAGCTCCTCTGCCTCCCTTTGCCATCCAGGATTACTCCCTAAAGCACACGGGGCAGCAGCTTTCCTCTGACCACAAAACCCTGCAGCACATCCTTCCTCTGTGTTTTTCCCCACAGCTTCCTACCATTCCACACAGTCTGGGTGAGAACATCTTGTTCAGGTACATATCTTTTCCAGTCTGCGTTGCCTTTCAAGCACACCTCCGAACACCACCACACTATTCTCACCTTTCCCAAATTTCCATAATTGCCGCTCTGAAATATGCCTTTACCGCCATACAGTCATATGACCTTATTCTCTCCCATCTCTCCATTAGCCATCTGCTGCAGGAGTTTTTTTTCATGCAGGATTTAGCCTTGTCCGCCAACTGAGCATCTTGCCATTGTAACCAGTGAATAGACTTAAGTGCTCTGGAGAGGGATCACTTAATTCAGAGGATTGCCAGCCTTCATTATAGTCCACCTTCCCCACTCAGTCAAGTCCAAATTGTCTAGACAGTGCAGACGTGATTCCAGCCACGAGTGCTCAGAAGTCTTTCATATTTTCTGGCCAAGTGATCTGTCAGTTGGGACTAGAAAACATTTTTAAAAAAATGTAGAGTAACTTCAAAATTTGCAACACGTAGACACTGTTTGGGCTCCTGTGATTATTCAGTATTGTTTTAGAGAAATGATACTCACGCCAACCTGAATACACAACTGAGTGACTTTGCTTTCCCCTTGAAAGATGTCAGTGTAACACCTGCCAACTTTAACTTCCATCTCCATCAAACATCCACAGCTATCACATACTCTTTAGTTAATTGCGGCTTGAATGTGTAGAACGACGAGGTATTGAATTGGAATAATGACAGCTTTGGTGGAACTACTGTCCCACAGCAGTGGTGTATCTATCTACAAACACCTCTCATAAATGTATTTTCCTTTCCAGAGGATTAAACGTTTTTTTTTTTTTCAACCCCTGTGATGATTGTCCTCCCAATTTGGCACATTTGACACTCACCTCCTATGTCTGAAAGCCAACTGCACTTCATTTTCATCCAACACATCCTTTTTGCTTCCTATCATCCTCTGCTTTATCCTCTGCCTCCTTCCTATAATCATCATCCTCTTTCCTCTTTCTCATACTCTTCCTCACTATCACCTTAAAATCTGTCACTCCCTTCTCCCTAGTTTCACCTCTCTTGAGCACCCTTGTCCCCCTCTGTCCTACCTTAAGGAACGTATCCAGTGATCCATTCTCCATGTATTCAGTGATGATCATCACCGGCTTGCCTGAGAAACAAAATATGAGAACATACTTCACTACAAAAACAATAAAACAATAATACATAAAAAAAAAAAAAAACACATAATACTTTTATCCTAGAAATCTCCCACTCCGCCTCTACACTCTACGTGGCTCAGTGACACCATGTTCTTCCTCCAGCTGGAGAAGTGCATCCTCAAAGGGTCGACAGACTCATTTTATAAGAGGTAGAAAATGTTTCTGATTTATTTTCAGAACTTGTATGTAACCCCACGAGATTCCGATTTATAAATCTTAAACTGTCATAATGGTTATGACCACATGACCAGACTTTTGGAATTCTGTATATTGTAAATATGAAACTGTAAATGTATGTAAATGTTGGTGATTTTACAATGTCTTGATGGCCAGTCCGTCGGGTTTATTTATTAATGTATTCTATATTTTTATTTATTAATTTAATTTTATAAATTTTGTATTAGTTATTTATTTTTACTTATTTATTCAGTATTTTTATTTTATTTAGTTAAATGTAATTTCTGTTATTTATTTACTTTCTTTTTAATCTCTGTCTTTCCTGGTTATTATTATTATTATTTCCATGGGTGGTGGGGATGCTCTATTGGATTATTGTGCTTTTTCTTTTTTTTGTCATTCTTAAAATTCCTTGGTGTTGCGTACTTTTCCATAATTGATTGTGGTGCCCTGCCTGCATTACACACGTATCAGTAAAAATGTTGAAACTAAGTTTGTTTGTATTCTTCAGGCACTTCTGTATCAGCAATTCAGATTGGCAACACTGGAGCTTCCTGAAACTTATTACATTTAATTTTGTTATTACTGTACGACTTGAAGACATAAATGATATGTACGAGTCAGAAAAAGGTTATTTCAAAAGTACAACTCAAAGCACAATTGAGCTTGATAAACTACAGTTGAAGCTTTCAAAGCACATCTAAACCTGACTGATGAAGAACAGCTGAGTCTGATGGATGTTGGCTGACAAAGCGCAGCTTAGAGACTGAAGAGTCTGACAAGTTGAGCTTGACATTCCTGAACATCTACACAGTACGACTTGCCGCGTGAGAAGTCCCAGTAATCTGCATTGTGACACATGCTCTAAATCCCACTTCTTGGGCTCACAACCAAAAGAAGCAAACAGACATGCTGATGACTCACTCTTGGTGACCACGCCCTCCAGACGGATGATGTTCGGATGGTTGAACTGGCCCATGATCGACGCCTCCCACAGGAAGTCGCGTCTCTGCTGCTCCGTGTAGCCGGCTTTCAAGGTCTTGATGGCGACCTGGATCTCTCTTTTCCCCGGCAGCCTCAGCGGCCCGCTGCACACCTCGCCAAACTCGCCTGAGGCAAAAAGACAATTTCTTATGTCGTTTAGGATCAGCGTTGCAATGCAACTCAGTTTACACAACACATAGGGAACCTAAAAACCAAATGAAGGGTTGTACTGAAGGGCCTATTTCACTGCTGCACAGCTAGAAAGCTTGCAAGGCTCACAACATGTTGTCATGCAGGGCACAAACACCGTTTATAGCTGTGCGAGCGAGCTGTCACTTTCTTGTACTGTTTGGTTTAATTGTGTGCGTTCATACAATGACGCGCAATTATGAAAGTGACAGGTTTACGCAGGTGGAGGAAAATACGACACCCTGTTGAAGAGGTAAACTATTACATTTTATACAACATGACCAAAATTAGAACAGACTCGTTGCTGATATTACTGCGCATTGAGTGCGTTTTAATACAGTATTGTTTGAAATTCAGCCAGTACAGGATGAGAGTACTTCTACCTGAGCGTGTTTGACTGAACAGGTTCACTACAGAATTAACAATAATGTATTCTGTGATACATTATTCTGGCCAAATCAGCCCCAAAGTGACGCTCAGAATAAGAATCAGCGTATCTGTAATACACACACACACACACACACACACACACACACACACACACACACATACTCGCAGGCACACACTCACCAGCTCCGATGATCCTCTCTATGGAGATGAACGAGACGTCGATCTCCTGGGCAAACTCATGCACCGCCTGGTTGGGATCTTCATAGGTGAGCGGGTCAATGTAGGTACGCACCCCCGGGAACTTTACTGAGAACACACATGCATGGAATCATTACCATTTAGATGTCATTTACCATCATTTACATTTATTCAGGCTTGTATCAACATGCATAAACAACAATGTTAATGTATTAGGGTCATTGCAGGTAATGTTGCAAATCAAAGAGCATGATTACTTTACAGCACTTTTTCTATCAATGTCAAAGTCGTGGCTTGATTTGTCAGTTTCTCATGTGCGTTTCCACAAAATGTTCTATATTATAATATAAATACATTCAAAATGTATACATTGGTAGAAGATTGAATCCATATTTCCTACCCCGAATAAACATTATTTCTGCTTTCTTTATTATTGTGGTGATGTGATTCAATACATGCTCTGAACTCTGTAGGATTATTCTACCTTTTAAAAGGGATAGTTTGGGTGCTCTGAAGTGGGGTTGTATGAGGTACTTATCCATAGTCAGTGTATTACCTACAGTAGATGACGGTCTGCACGCCCGCAGTTTGGAGAAGCAGACAGGAGTTACCGCACGGAACCGAAGCAATGTACTGTGTACTGTGCTGTGGACGGGGCCGGCAGCAAAACATAATCTAGCATCCTAAAAGATAGATTCACCTAAACAAATCAGTTTAAGTATACGCTATATTTCAAATTTTTTGCCGGTTTACCTTGCCGTGAGACAACTATACTGTCTATGTTCCCGACAAGGAACTTAAGATGTTGTCTGTGCTCTCGACAAAGCAACAAGACTCCATTGACAAAAACAGTAATGTACCGCTGCCTCGATCGGTTAGTTTGTTTGTGTTATTGTGTGACTTTGGTTAGTTCGGATTCACAAAAGTCACATACAAGCACAAACAAACTAACCGATCAAGGCGGCGTTAGACCAACAACCCCCATGTTCTGTGAGGTAAAATTACAGTTTTTTTCTAATGGAGTCTGGTGGCTTTGACGAGGGCATAGATGGCTGTCTCATGGCAAGGTATAGTGGTGAAAATATTCTAAATATAGCGTATATTTAAACTGATTTTTTTAGGTGAGCCTTTCTTTTAGGTGGCTAAAATATGATTTGCTGCTGCCCAGCATCCATTGGTATCCATTGTTTTGGTTCTGTGTGGTAACTCTTTACTGTCTGCTTCCGTCATCTACTGTAGGTAATACACTGACTATGGATAAGTACCACATAAAAGCCCACTTCAAAACACCCAAACTATCCCTTTAAACATCATACCAAAACTACCTGAAATACTGCATCTAGAGAGTAAAACACAATGATTCATACCTTTAATTATCCCAAAAAAACAAGACATTCTGTCAATTACTTATCATGCCCACAAAAAGTGACTAACATTCATTTGAAATATGAATCAGTATGACAGTGTACCACACCATACTGGCATACTGTGGTATTTCATTCCTGACTTCTCCGGCGCTGATGTATCCGTCACGGTCGGCCCTGATGCCAGCAGATGGATGGCGGGGTGCAATGCCAAAAAATGTGGCCAAATATATTAAGCTGTCACGGCCTATAAATCAGCATAGCTTTTGTGTGTCCTCTGCCAACATGGTGCTGGTCTGTAGCTGTGTCATTTAAAGAATAGCTCCTAGTGCAAAACATTGTCAACACACACACACACACAAATGCGTGGGCCTACGGGGTTGACTCATACAGACATGACCGCTGTTTGAACCCTGTACAGTACATGTAGTGGGAACTGTGGATGAACTTGCCCACACACCCA
>CAKAOH010018000.1:0-11446 GCA_916701665.1 Sebastiscus tertius
CACACACACACACACACACACACACACACACACACACACACACACACACACACACACACACACACACACACACACACACACACACACACACACACACACACACACACACACACACACAGAATTATACATTAAGATCCAACGGCAGAGTCTTTCTGGAGGGTAGTAAGAAGCTAAAAGAGGGGCTTTCCTGGGCAAACTGAGGTGAAGCAGAGCTTTTCCAGTTTCTGCAACCTCCTGAGGCAGTGTGTGTGTGTGTGTGTGTGTGTGTGTGTGTGTGTGTGTGTGTGTGTGTGTGTGTGTGTGTGTGTGTGTGTGTGTGTGTGTGTGCGTGTATGTATTCAGTAAGCACTGGGCCACTTTCCCAGATGAGATTCTCTGCTGCAGGATAATCCTGATGAAAATGTCTTTCCTCTCCCTCTCCCTCTCCCTCTCCCTCTCGTTCTCTCCATCCGTCCGCCCGTCCATCCGTCTGCAGACAAACAGTTGGCCGGCCGCCCTCGCTCGTTCCTCTCCCACCTTTGTTCACGTCTCACCTCCCTCGCACTACCAGTGGCAGACCACTCATTGACGTAGGTATCCAAAAAGAACAGTAATACGATGGAGTGTGCGTCATTATTATTCTTATAAGACATGCTGAGACGCAGAACTGCTTTTGTTGTTTAAAATGAATCATGAGCACACCCCCGATCTTCATCTTCCTCCTCTTCTTGTTCTTCTTCTTCCTGCTCATCTGTCTATCCCCATACAGTACATGCTTGAGTGCATGTTAAGACTTAATGCTGGTGAAATGACAAGACAAACCCTCCCTCTGTCCACTGACACCATACTGTATCCAACACCTAGTTGGATGTGACAAGTTAAAAACAGTGCGTCTTCATTTCTGTGCTCAGGGAAACGGTGCAAGCATCCTCTGCTATTTTAAGTCTTTCAGAGTCACTTAAGGATGCACTGCAGTCTCACAATAAAACACAAGTGTGTGTGTTGTATGGAGACGACCTTCAAGCCAACAATGGTTGCATGTTTAAGAAAAACAAAAACAAAACACAGGGAAATAACCTTCTCAGTGGTTCGTAGTATCTTCTGTAATGTCACACTGACCTCCCGCTGCTCCTCTTTTTGCAGTTCAGACTATAAATTTACTTAAAAGCATCAGCAGATCTGACTTGAACGTGCAAATTATTCTCTGCGTTTGCTCAAACTGACTCAAAGTATTAGATTTGCAGCAGGAGGAGAGATGGTGTTACCAAGGTCGTCATCACATCAAGGCAGCATTTGCAGGTCAAAAGACACACACACACATCTTGACACTTTGGATGTGTGTGTGTGTGTGAGCTCGGTCTGGCATATACTGCATTATTATTAACTGAAGTAGAACTGAAGAAGCTTCTTGGATGAGAAGTGAGAAGTGAAACGTCTTCAATAATCTAAACCAAGTCCAGTTGTTGCTGATTTAACCCTTACCCAGATACCATCACCTGGATGACTGAGAACCTTCACAACCTCTCCATGCAGCTTGCGCCATCATCCCCGTGTATTTTTGTTTATGTTGAGATCAGCTGTATGCAGCGGAGCATCGGAAAACACTTCATTCAAACTGGAGAGAAACAAAATAAAACTCCTAAACCGTCGTCGTTACTCTTTCCAACAATCACCAAGTGTGCTTTGGTCCAACTCAACTGGAATTTCACAGAGTTTAATGTGAAAAAACGCCAAATCTACAGTCGTCGTCCCCTCCCTCCACCCCCCGCTCTCTCTCTGTCCCTCTCTCTGCAGGCAGAAGGAAAGAGGCTGAGTGATGCGTCATGAACGCGTCATCAGTTACACTGCGCATGTCTTCAAGCCTGTGGTGTTAATGCACAGGCTGAGCGAAGTTATTAAAAAAATTCCCGAAGCCGGATCATGATCCGGATCGCCACCAAAATCCTATGGATTGTTCATTGTGCCACACCCCACCCCTCAAAAACATTTCATTCCAATCCATAGCGGACTTTGGAGTAACCCTGCTAACGGATAAACCAACAAACCAACGCCGGTGAAAACATCCTTCCTTGGTCTTCGGCCTTGGCGGAGGTAATTAACGTGATTGTGGACCAGCAAATATAAAGAGCAGAGAACTCAGTGTAGGGAGGATATCGAGGTGGATGGGTGGGTCAAAAAAATACTGGACTTCCACCCAGGAGGCCGGCGTTCGAGTCCGCGTGAAGCCTAAATTAGCGTATCTACTGGTGGAAGGATATCGGATCAGTACGTCCTCATACCTAAACGCAACGGTCGCAGTTTTAAACGCGTGGTTAACGTCGTGAAATGGTCGCAGTTTGGTTAGGCTCAGGAAAAGATCATGGTTTGGGTTAAAATAAGTATGTTTGTTTGTTGGTAACTATACCTACAAACGGTAATGCACTGTGACTGCAGTCAGTTTTTACTTGCCCCCATACAAATAGTTTTATTTCTCAGCAGCTCGTTTCAGAGAATCTGCACCATGAAGTGTCATGCTGCTAGCTTCGTTTTCTACTAGCTAATTCCTTTTTGCACTGCAACAACACAGGTGCAGATAAATCAACTCAGATGATACTGAAGACATTTTTTTTTTTTACTTGGATACTGTGAGACAATACCTGAACTTATATGTGTACAACTGTCCTTGATGGAGACTGTTAGCACTGGAACGCGTGTGATCCGGTGATGCCTGGTGACATCTGTTTATTAATTTGAACAGTCTGGGTAGTAAAGAGTTAAAATAAAGTCACTGAAATACTGTGGAAACATTGATATATTATGTCAAGTGGCCGTCTCAAATTGAGCCTATTTTTAACCGAGTTGCGTTGCACGTCTTTTGACCTGCAAGTCTGCAAATCTGTACTTCGCAATATGTCAGCTCTTTTCTTGACACAAACACAAACCATCTGGTTCTCCACACAGACTAAACACACAAAGAAATATCTACATATTCATCTTTGACCGAGCCATGACTTGAGTTTCATTTCCACCCACCCCCCCCTACTAGTTGTGGGGCGGTGGTACGTTCCAGCGCTGTAGCCTCAATAAACACACATGCTGGGTCGAGCACAGGTCAGGGCCACTTTCTCTCCCCGCTAGGTGGGTCCCCTGAGGTCTCCACGGCGGCGGGGTATGACTGTAAGGTGACACTGAGGTGACCAGGAGGGGGGGAGGAAAAAAAAAAGAGTGCAGGGTGAGAGAGGGAGCAGAGCATGCAGAGAAAGAGAGAGAGAGAGCCGTCCTCAAGGGCAACTTCTATTTTGGCCTGGTGGTAAACTCGGCTTGGCTGTCTGACAGGAGTCCGACACAGTGGCGGTGGGTATGTGGAGAGAGGGGTGGGTGGAGGGTGGGGAAGAGAAACTGCCTTATTTAGAAGAGGGGAGAACCCTCCTCCAAACAGAAAGAGGGGAGGGAGAGAAAGGAGAGAGAGAGAACGAGTAAAGGAAGAGAGAGGTAACGGTGCTGGTGTGTGGACAGGCGGTCCCGTCCTTGACAAACAGCAGCAGAATGTAGAGCTCTCCATCCGCCCCCACATGAAGCCCAGCCGCACTCAGTCTGACCTGCCAGAACACAAATCCATACTTCATCATCACAACTGCCGCCCCTCAAGACCCTGCTCGCCTGTTGGAGGGGTTGTTAAGTCTATTCTTTATGTAGACTACAATAGGCTACGCAGTGTACCACCGATGGCTGCTGCTGCGACATCTCAAGAATATTAACCCAAGTCATGGGCGCCGGAAGCGTTGGGGGCGCGGTCCCACTTTGTATTTAAGGTCACAAATCACTGTAAATGCCACTATATTGCAACACGATAAAAAAGATGTTTCAATCATTCCCCGTCCAGCCCGTGCATGTCCAGACTGGAGAGTGTTCAGAAGTGTTTTTACTCTACAGATGTATATAAATAATAGTAGTTTGGTATGTGAGAGATATGAGTATGACGCAGTTGAAATATATTCTAATATATTCTAATGAGGCTGCATGTGACATAGGAAGGGGAGACAGATCTGAATGTCTTGTTGAATCACATGTTTTCTGATCTGGATGTTTTATTTCGCAGTTTGTGGGTTGGTAGGAACTCCAGATACCCAGATGGATGCGAACAAGCACTGAAAAGTTTTTCATGATATGTCCCCTTTAACTACATATTATTTAAATAATAGAAAACAACCTATAAATATCAATGCACTGGCAGCTCTAACGCAGCTGCAGAGACTCACTGTGTCATCACGCATCAACATCTCTTTCATCAGCTCAGCCTGCCGTCATTCAAAAGTGAAATTAATGACTCAAGTTTTGGTCTAAATAGATGCTGCTGCCAGATGACTGGAGGTGTTGTCACTATCTATGACTGTCAAGGCACATTTACATTATCTTTGTTTTGAAATCCCTCGCTGCTCGCACCTTGCATCGAAACATGTTCTCTGCTTGTGCAGCCCCAAACAGCAGCTTCACAGCGTGCAGTAGCATGTGAGCTCTCGGAGTCAAAGTAGAGCACCACAGTGCTTTCCTTTCATGTGCCGAGCTCCGGGATGGTATTTATATCTCTGCAGCTTGTCGGGTGACAGCAGGTTAGTGACGGGGAAAAACTTTGAGCGGTTCGTGCAATCGAGCCATCGAGCCATCGAAACGCCCTCCGACTGACTAATGAGGGCTCTGAACCTTTGGAGCCAAAAGGTGTTGCGTTTTCTGCCTTTAAACGCAACACCTGCAGCATGCATGGGCCCGAGGGGGGGGGACAATGATGTAGGTATGTGTACGATGTGTGTGTGTGTGTGTGTGTGTGTGTGTGTGTGTGTGTGTGTGTGTGTGTGTGTGTGTGTGTGTGTGTGTGTGTGTAGGCGGACAGAAAGAGAGGTTGCAAACTTTACTGGAAGCCTGATAAGTCAAGTGAAAAATATTACACCACATGAGAAAGAGATGTGTGTCTGATTCTCTCTCCAGGAATAGTGTGAGCACAGCCAGGAGCCGAGCAGTGTGTGTGAGAGAGAGTGTGTGTCTACAGATGCCAGATCAGAGGTGGAACACAGCTTAATTCCCCCAGCAGCAGCAGGCTGTGCTCGGCCGTACGTAACCTGTTTGGTGGGGTTAGCTAGCATGGCGCCGTTTGGACATCCTGGAGGACGACCCCGCCTGAACCGCAGAGATTACACACAAAACACACACACACATACACACACACACAGCGGTAATGATGCACACAGAGATTGGTTCTACTGTATGATCCAGGTCAACGGAAAAACAACAGGCGGTGAGGTGCACAAGAGCTAGAAACACTCATGTTGCTGCGCGCTTCTCTCTCCGCTGAGCTATGTCTTGTAATTACTTTAGCGCGCTGAATACATCCCTTTGTCCTGCTGACTTTCAATGGAATAAAGAGCATATTAATGCCAAAGACCGCCCCGGGCAGGAAGTAACGCTATGGCTGCTGGGACAAACACGGCCTCCCAACGTCATTCAGCTTCACTCAACCTTTGCTTTCACTTCTCCACTCTGCACTTTTCACAGTGGAGACGCAGCTGACCTAGAATTACAATAACTGGGAGCCGTCCATCCTTTACATTTACTCTAAGATGGTTCTGCTGCTGCTTGAGGCTCTCGACAACTCGTCTTCAGCTTCAGGAGGCTCCAGGAAACCAGTTAGAAGCCTAAATGTGCATCCTGAGAGTTTCAAAAGTTGAACTGCTGTTTCCTACTTCACTACAAAGTCCAGTGTCTGTGCACTGACGGTTTCATGTTTCCACATCACACTTCTGCTAATTGCATGTCGTCACAAAACCCTGCTCACACGTATGCGTCACATATTAAACTGAGAGTTAACACAGAGAAACGTCCTTCCTTCAGCAGGTGAATATAAAAACAGACTCTGATCTTCTATATGTAAAACAGAGCAGAATCACTGTGGAGTTTTGCATTTGTTGTACTTCCATTCTCTCTGCCCCATTTCCAACAAACTTAAAGTTAGTAAACAGAAGTCAGCGATCCACAGATTTCATTTGGTAAAGAAATAAAGACATTTACTTTGGCTATGCAAAAACTGTCTTTGTTGCTTCATTGCTGTCTTTCACGGGTGTTCACACGCTGCAGGAGATCAGATGTCTGCATCCATCTGCTTACAACAACAAGCCTGGTCTGTGGTCATTTCCTGCAGATTTACATTCTCACCTCTTACAAAATGCAATATGTTTGACTTGGAAAAAGACAAGAGGGCTTCGTTTGGATTTTAAACAGCACTGTTACCAAAGTAAGGGGAAGAAACTCTCAGGTCTCTCAACGTGGCGACAGCTGAGCCGGCGGCTCGTAGCTACAGGTGCTAATAGCGCGAACAGTGAAAACAACAGTAATGGTGCCGACAGAGCTAAAAACCCTGACACGCCACTTTTTGCGGTTTGTGCCGCACTGTCGGCTCTAGTCTGCCCGCGTCTGAGGCTTTTTGGACTATTCAGCATGTTGAATCAGCGGCGGCGCTCGTCAGTGAGAGAAATAACTCTGATTGGCTGTTCAGCTTAAACGAATCAGTGCACAAGAAGAGAAACGGAAGTGAGGAAAACAAGCCAACGAGTAAAGTCAAGACGACGCACACAGAAGACTTTCATTTTTCATCTTCATCTCATCTGATCGTTCCAATACATGGATATTTTCACAGTGACATGAACATCTGGAGTGAAGCTAAGTGGTGAGTGAGAGTGGCGTGAAAATGGTTGGCAGACGCTTTGTTTCATGTACGTATCATAACAATGGCTTGTATATCCGCCGTCCTCAGTCTACAATGACGACTATACCGCCACCTGCTGGTGTGGAGAGTTATTTCCTCTCACACAGGCGCAGAACGTACGAGCTAACTGGCTGTCGACTGTAGTCTTTGCGGTGTGTTCAAATGCAACTTGTCGGACAAGACAAAGGCGGCGTGAGGCGAAGCAACAGTCGGCCTTCATCGCCGCTAGTTCCTTGATTCCAGCTTGGTGTGTCTGGGCCTTTACGGTGTTAACCTGAGGGGGAACCTGGAGGATGGGTGCTATGCTTCGCGTCAGATGGTCGTATGAGAGCAGTGCAGAGCGGCGGCCGTGAGCTAGCATGCTCACATGCTCTAACATGCACTAAAAAGGCAGGTGCAGCCGGCCCGGCTATGTCAACAAAGCACAGAGAAGCTCCGATTACAACACACACAGAGGGAGAGAGACTTCATTCTCTGCTCAGGTAGACATCACTCCTCTTGATGCTTAATGCAGAGAGCCTTTAACAGTTTCAAACATCCTTGATCTGATTGCAGCCTTTACTGTAAGTGTACTGTGATTACAAGAAGCCTGACTGTTGGGTCACAGTTAACATCTGATTTCCGAGAAGTAAACTGAGTCTTTTAGAGGGAAAACCTGCAAAAAACAGGATGCCGTGGAAGAGGACGGGGCCGTTGATCTCCGCGTACCCAGATCACCTCTGGCGATGTTAACCGGCAGCCTCTCCGCGTGCCAGCAAAGCCATTTGTTTCGGCCTTGCAACTTGAGTCTCAGGCGGTGAAAAGAGGGAGCAGCATAATGAAAGTGCTGTGTGAGAGGAAGCGAGGAACAAAGAATGGAGGAGTTGTGATCAAACGGATTGGAAGGTAATGCTGCTTATGACAGTTAGTTAATGAGATAAGAGGTATTGCTTTTTTCCCACACGACATCTTATTATCATTAGTTGCGTTGACAATGATGCATAAGGTACCTGCTGACTCGCTGTGCTCGAAAAGACACGGTGAGACGCTATAATCACTGGGACTTAGACATCAAAATTTCCCCCTGCACACATGTCCGAAATACAGAAACCCATTAGAGATAAGAGGTTTGCAAAAGAGCTTCAGTACTCCAGCCCTGACCATGCAGGGCCAGGAGCTGCATTTGTTATCTGCTGTCAACTGCCTTAAAGGAATAGTTCGACATTCGGGGAAATACAGTTGTTCGCTTTCTTGCCTAGAGCGATACGAGAGGATTGATTCCACTCATATCAGTACAGTAAACACAAAAAAACGACAACTCACAGTTTCATGGGGGTGGGAGGGGGTTACCGGGCTATTTCTTGGCTAAGACTCCGGGAAGTTTCTGGTCCCGGCCAAGAAATAGTCATATAAGTCACATAACCCTCCGTCTGAGGAATGTGCCGGTAGGTGTAGAGTCAGTTACCTTTGGACAGAGCCAAGCTAGCAGTGCCACCCCCCCCCTCCTTGTTTACAGTATTTTTGCTAAGCTAACCAGTTTCATATTCACTGTGCAGACATGAATATGCATGTTTCCTTAAATGTTGAACTATTCCCTTAAATGCCATTGATTTGCTCTCATGGTTCTTTCCTCATGTAACCAGTTTGAACTCTGCATCTCTTGTTTTTGTCTCCTTTATGCACAATTTTCCTTCTTAATATGTTTTTGCAACACAGATGTATTTACATGTCACGCCAATGAAGCAAATTGAAGGTGAAATTGAGAGAGTGTGAAAGAGAGAGGAGTGGAGGAGGGGGAGGATGGGGGGAGGGGTGGGGGGGAAATCACAGGAGAGTGCTCTTAATCAAATCTGACAAAAGAAGTGAGCTTCAGCTGTGGGGCTCAGGTGGATCTCTGGAGTACACACACTCTCTCAGACACATGACTGGATATTAACATCCCTCCAGCCCACTCCTCTCTCTCTCTCTCTCTCTCTATTTTTCAGTCCTTCTACATCCATTCATCCACCCATCCTGCGACTTTACATTTCATTCCATTTATCTCCCCGTTCTCACCCGATCGGCTACACCTCCACTCTGATGCACACACATACATATCCGGGTATGGCAAACTGTGTTCAGTCTCAAGCTGTGGCGTCTAAAACCCCAACGATCCCTTAGAAACATTTCCTTTCTCTTCTCCTCGTCCTCCTCCTCCTCTTTCTGCAACCCCACACACATCAGCTCACTGGCCTGTCTCTCAGCATCAGCATCACTGGGAAGTGAAAAGGCCAGCATCCCCACGAGATGTGGTCTTTGTTGATGTTGTTGTTTTGAAGCATGGGGATCCGGGATGTTGGTTGGGGCATCGTCGACCATTTGAAGCCACAGTCAGTGAGATAAGCACAGAGAACCGGAGCAGTGAGTGGTGCAGTGTACACAGTATACACTTCCTGTTTCCCCCACAGCTCCAATTCTTTCCTTCTCTGCTCTCTTTCCTGCCTGGCAGCTACACAAGTACGTCCAATCTTCTGTCCGAACACGGGAAAACAAAATGCCGTTTCATCAAAAAAAAAGCTGCTTCTGGGTTCAACTGGACCAAATCAAGAGTAGTGTGTCGTCTACGCAAACCGGCTGATCTCCCCTCGGAGCAATCCTCAAATAATTACCTCTACCTGACGTGCATCTTTAAAATTCATCCAGAGGGAACACACTGAGCATGCTCACCAGCGGTGCCCTGTTTCACACACACTCACAGCTGGGAGCTGCCAGGTACAGCTACAGTCTGCTAACTGTCTAATGGAGTTATTGCTCAAGGGCGACATTACTAAAGTACTCAAAGGGAGAAGAAAGAGGTTCATGTTTACACTCCGCAGACACAATCTCACCTGCTTCTCTGTGACCTCCAGGCTCCCCCCTCATTCATTAGTGCTAAATTTGCACTTAACTGCCTATCAGAGATCAGCTTACTCAAGCTCCTCATATACTCAAACCCACCCGGGACCTCGGATCAATACCTGACCCCCAAAGCAGCGACCGGGGAGGCCGGGCCCGCTCTCGAGGGAAATTAGAAATGGATTGGGCAGCAGGAGGCGGTGGCGTTGGGTTTTGGTTCGACTAGATGGGAGATGAAGATGGACTTTGTCAGCAAAGGCTTGCATACAGAAGACGAGCACCCGGGGGCGGAGGTGATTCACATGTGGTGGGATGACGTGTAGCGAGGCTTTCCTGTGAGCGGGAAGATGTAGCACACGACAAGGCTGATCGCCGCCATCAGTTCAGGTGTTTGGACACTGAAAATGTCTTATAATACCACGGACAACAATCAAACCCCAAATCCTGGACGGGTTAGCGCAACATCAATCCACGGAGCCAATGAGAACTCTCAATGACTCATTATGAGATAACGGGCCCCAACATACATACGGGAAAGACCCAAACTGAAAGTTGTGTATTGATTTTGCATGTTTTTTGTCTCTCTCGTGGTCGTTTTGTCTCTCTTTGTGGTCGTTTTGCATCTCATCGTAGTAGTTTTGCATGTTTTTGCAGTTGTTTTGTGGTGGTTATTACATCTCTTTGTGGTCGTTTTACGTCTCCTTGTAGTCGTTCTACGTCTCTTTGTGGTCGTTTTACGTCTCCTTGTGTCGTTTTACATCTCCTTGTGATCGTTTTACGTCTCCTTGTAGTCGTTCTACGTCTCCTTGTAGTCGTTTTACGTCTCCTTGTGATCGTTTTACGTCTCCTTGTAGTCGTTTTACGTCTCCTTGTGATCGTTTTACGTCTCCTTGTAGTCATTTTACGTCTCTTTGTAGTTATTTTGTGTGTCTTTGTAGTTTTTGCATCTTTCTGGTCGTATTGTCTCTCCATGTGGTCGTATTATGTCTCTCTGTGGTCGCTTTGCGTGCGCGGTAATTATTTTAAGTCTCTTGTCAGAGTCATTCTGCCGTCTGAACCCCTTCGGGCCGCTGGGCCTGTGCCCAGTAGGCCTATCCAGTATAATCCATGCGTGGTCCTTGTATATACTATTTATGTTATTAGAATTAAATCATAAACCCAGGACCTACGATAACATCCCAGAACGATCATAAAAACAGAATCATGAGACGGCACAATCTACAGGATCCATCTCAGCCTGTTTCCACCCATCTACTGGATACTTGCATGAGAAGCAGCATCATCATCAACCTCACACACACACACACACACACACACACACACACACACACACACTGCAGTCTTGAACTGTACGCGTAATGGCAGGGGTCTTCACGTCACGAGCCTTTCCTGCTCCCCCCCACCCAACCTCCATATCCTGGAATAAAAAAACACACAGAGAGAGAGAGAGAGAGGAGCATCTCGTCTTACCCATCTGTGCCTGTGTCGGATGTCTTTCAGAGGTTCATGGTGGATGGGAGTCCTGCTGGTCGGAGTCTAGTCTGCTGGATCTGCTGCAGATGCTGCTATGCCATCGCATCGGTGATGCTGGAGTCTCTCTCTCTCTCTCTGGTTACTCTCCAGTCATCTCTACAGTGTTTATTCTCCTTCTCCGGTTTTATCCACCGACTCGGTTCCTGTCGGTGGTATATAGTGATGGTCACAGCCTCCTCTCTCTCTCTCTCTTGTCTCCTCTCTCCGGTGTTTACTCTCGCAGAGGTTTGTCCAGATAGGATGATTAAAAACAGAAAAACACGGCGCTGCTTTTTGGTGCGCAAAAAGAGGAGGATGAAGATCCAAACGGCGCAGAAAAGGATGGAGATGGAGAGATGGAGAGATGAG
>CAKAOH010018029.1:0-26416 GCA_916701665.1 Sebastiscus tertius
AAAAATACATTATTTTAAGATGAATAAACAAAAAATATACTGAAAAAATAAAGTAATTTATATGCAATAAAGAAGAAATTAAAAATATATATTTAATTTTAAAAACATATACATTAATATATACAGAAATAAATCAACAAATAAATGTGAAAATAAATGAAATGCTTATAATTATTATTTTATTTCCACCGTTATTTATTATTATATTTATTTCTCTTTACATTTCTACATCTTTTTTATTTATTCATTCATTCTTGTAATTATTTCTTTTTATATTTCTACATTTATTTTCTTATTCTTTCACATATTTATCAGTAAGAATTAAAAAAACATATATACAAAGCCACTTTGAATTGAATTGTTGATTTGCGGTTGATTTTTAGTGTGTGGTAATGCATTTTTTATTTGAACTTGAGAAGCAATTAACTTAAACGTTTTGAAAGGTGCTGTATAAACTCTACTTACTCCTACTATTATTATTACACCTCTATAATTCTGTTTTTTAACTTTATTACCCAATGCTATCACTGACGTTAGGATGACGTCGATTATTTTTTACACCAATGCTTTCACATGTGATTTGATAACTAACGATAAAAAAATGTCAGAAAACATCTAAAAATTATTTGTAAAATATGTAAAATATTACAAATTAAAAATTTCTTTTACACATTTATTTTCCTATTTCTATACAGATTTATTATTAAGAATTAAAAAAATTGTTGATACAACAATAAATATGTCATGCTTAAATTGGATTAATGTCTGTAGACAAGAAACAATAAAACTATGTCATTATAACTAGTTGTTATAACATGAAAACTACCTCATTTAAACAGGAATATTTTTTAATTTAAAGGAGAAATTACATTTCCTTCCACCGTTGCTGTTTGAAACTCAACTTATTCTGTATTTGAGTCTCAAAAAATCGACTGAGAGGAAATATTTATTTTTAATTAACACTTTCATCCAAACATCTCTTGTTGTTATATTGCTGTTTTTTTATTTAATTGGTGTTTTTACGCCTCCTCTCTGCTCTAAACATCTCATCTTTACAGCTCAGACATCTTAGTTTAGATATTTCCGACAGAACCTGAAGGCAGCAGGCTGTGCAGGTGTGTTCCTGCTGTGTGGTGGGGGAGTGTTCACAGCAGCTGCCTTCAGGTCCTGACTGAACTATTGGGAATGCAGCTGAGCAGTAAAGTAAAGACTCTGTGCATCACATCACATCTGGAGGAAATAATGTGTAAATCAAAGGAAGTTTATTTGTAAATAAAGTTGTTTAAAAGTTAAAGGAAGTGTGGCAAGATGAAGTTACTTCTTACATATCCACCTGGTTTGAGAACATGGTTGTTGTAGTAAACCCCTGAGGGCGAGCGGGAGAAGAATGCAGCGAGCGGAGCTGCAGGTCTGAACAGGTGGAGGGAGGATGAACCGCGGCTGCAGACTGACACTAACACGCCCTGATTCTGGATCAGATGTTACTCCAACTAATCCCCCTCACACCCTCACGGTGGTCACAGTAAACACACGATAGGTATGGCAGCTATGCAGGATTGTTTCCCCGAGCAACACAGTCAGCTTCACAACTCAGGAAATGAGACCAAAACTGGGCGCTAAAAGAGGCTAAAACGCTCCAGAGTTTTGTTCAAGATACTTTGAAGGTACAAAACAATGGCAAAAATCACCTGCTCAATTTCCATTATTATTATTAAAGTATAAATATAAAGAAATCTGTGTTAAAAAAAACTGAAACTAGTAAACCGCAAAAAATAAAATAAAACTTTTCACAGCATAACAGTTTAGTTTTTACGCCAATGCTTTTAAGGGTGATTTGATAACTAACAATAATTAAAGATCTGTAAAATGTTTAAAAATAAATGTGAAAAATGTCCTAAAAACATCCAGAAATTATTTGTAAAGTGTGTTAATTTCTTTTTGAAAATACCAGAAAAATGTGTGAAAAATATTAGCAAATAATAGACAACAACATTGGAACCAGAAAAAAAAGCTCAAAAAAGTTTAAACAAATATGTAAAATAAATGTCCTAAAAGCATCTGGAAATTATTTATAAAAAAATAAATAAAAATAAATGAAAATAACAGAAAAATGTCCAAAATGTATTTACGCAAATGCTTTCAAGAGTGATTTGATAACAATAAATAAATGTGAAAAAATGTTTGAAAAATATCAGAAAATTATTAAATAAGACATCACAAGAACATTAGCACCAGAAAAAAAAACAGGTCAAAAAAGCTTCTAAAAAATATGTGAAAAAAATGTCCTAAAATTATCCAAAAATTATGAGTAAAATATATAAAAAAAAATTGTGAGAATATCAGAAAAATGTCTGGAAAAAAATCACCTGCTCAGTTTCCATTATATAAAAAGGTTAATATAAAAATCGGTATTAAAAAAAGTGATTGTTAAATACTAAAAAAATCTGAAAAACTAAATATTGTTGAGTCCTCTAACAAAAAAAACATTCTGAATCTAGTAAACCGTAAAATTAAATATAAATGTTCATAGTGCGACACCAACTCTGAGAAAAGAAAACTGTTATAATCAGATAATAACTCGTATCTGTGCAGACCAGCTTCAATAAATTCAACAACCTCGTCTTCTGAACTGAAACACTAATTTTATTCTTCTTGGTCATCATCCCAGAAGTCAAACAATTTGAAAGCAGATAAAAAAGAAATAGAAAAAACAACTTAATAATAATCTTTTATATGTACAAGTCCTCCTCGGAGTTAAAATGTTGAAATGGAGGAAATGAAAGGAGGAGATCCGTCTCGGGTTATTATTTCCGAGTCGTCTTGCAGTTCTCCAGCAGCAGAACCATCAGGCGGCTCTTGAGCGACGGCAGCTTGCTGCGGTAGTTCTGCTGCAGGACCGCCGTCAGTTTGCAGCGGAGGCTGTGGAGGCTCGGCAGGGAGTCGCAGTCCGGCACGTTGAGCAGAGTGTGGAAGACCTCCTGCCACAGCTCGCTGTGGGGGTTCCTGTGGAGCAGACACAACATCTGGTTACGTTGTGTTGGGACAGTACGGCTGTCTTTCCATTAGGCTGCAGCGGCTCAGTTTTAAAGCTAGAGTGAAGATTGTGGTATCATATGAAACTAGAAAACCTGATGAATCCATCGGCACCAACCATGTCAGACTAGCTCGTCATGATGGAGGCTAAATAACGCTCCAAACTTATGCTAAATTTTGGCGAGGAAAAACTGCCACGTCCATTTTCAAAGGGGTCCCTTGACTTCTGACCTCCAGATCAGGTTTTCTTTAATGAATATATATAAATGCTCTGCCATAAAGAGACGACACAACCTGGAGAAATCCAACCTCTAGTTTGGAGGAATTACCTTCTGAATACGGCGTTGGTCTTCCACACGCCGTCTTCGTTTCTGACCTGCATGTACGTCCCAAACAGCATGCAGTAGACGGTCCCCGCTATCCCAAAGTAATCCGTCTACAAACACACAAGAGCAAAATACTCAACACAAGATACAGTAAAAGAAAGCTGCTCTGAAAGGGTCTTAATTCATGTCGAAATTGCAACTTAAATGTCAGTTTTAATAAGAGCTGTACAAAATAAATGGTACTACTCTTTAATCACTTTTCAATTTAACAAATATATCTGATAAAACTGATTAATATTCCGGTATGATGACAGAAGTGTGTCGTCACCTGATAGTTCCAGGGTTTCCCGCTGAGCATCTCGGTGCACTGGAAGCCCGACGTCAAACACTTGGCGGTGAAAGCGGTGCCTTCTGGGAACATCTCCATGTCGATGCTCTGCCCGAGGTCGATGAGCACGAGGCCGTGGTCCAGGTTGTCCGGCTCAAAACACTTGTTGTCCAAGAACCTGGAGCACAACAACAACAGTAGTAGTGATGAAGACGGTGATGTTTAAATGGTAGAGACACCACGTATGTGTTATCTATGGTTACCTCTGTCCCAGCAGGAAGTTGTCAGGTTTGATGTCGGCGTGGACGACGTGGATGGCGTGCAGCTGCTCCACCATGTGCAGCACGCAGACGGTGAAGTACATGGCGAGAGGCTGAGGCATCACCTTGTCACTCAGGGTTTTATACATGTTCACTGCGTTCTGATAGGAGAAGGAAGAGGACGTGTTTTTATTGTAAATCAGTAAGATAGCGATCGTGTCTCGGAGGCGATTGAACGTACCAGCAGAGTGCCGTAGTTGTGGAGGTCGCCGACCAGCACGCTCCCGTCGTGGAAGAGGTGAGCGGAGCGGATGTTGTTGTACAGGTGACGGACTTCGGGCCGGAGCCGAGCGTCCAGCTGCGTGTTGATGTAGAACTCCCAGGGGTTGGCCGGCTTCTGAACCTGCAGACGACAACAAAGAGAGGCTCAGATATTCACTGTGGACATGAAGCAGACACAAAGTAACTCTGTCCAATGAATTACATCTGAGAATAAAAAGAGAGTTTATTTTCCACCATCCTACCTTTAACATCATCCTCTCTGAGGTGTTGGGGTCAGTCGCCTGGTAGACGGTGGCAAAAGCACCGTGTCCGAGGACACAGAGAACTCGCAGGGACGCTTTTCCTGTCAGGACGAAAATATTTTCATTTCAACATTTTCTTTTTGATTGAATTTAGTCAAAACCTCTTTACAAAATCCAGAATTAATAAATAACATTCCCATTTATCAGCTAACATAAACAACGTGTTTCTAACCTTTACAAATCTCCCATGTTTCATGTGATTTAAAATACGTTTTCAAGTCCCTTTCACATTCTATCCCTGATCAGTACCGCCAGTTATCCTCCTGGAGAATGTGGTGAATGAGAGCAGTAACGTCGCAGGGACGAGCGCGTAAAGTTACGTCTGATTGGCGAAAGACGCTTTCACGTGGAGCAAGCAAACCAATCACGAGACTCCGCTGATGACGTGATTGAATCTGTGAGTTGTTTACAGTTTAGTATTTACGCCAATAACTAGCTAATAAATAAATGTGTGAAAATATCTGAAAAATTACCCCAAAAAAAATCATAGAAATGTGAGACAAATATGTGAAAAATGTCCCAAAAACATCCGAGAATTACTTGTAATATATGTGAAAAGAAATTGTGAAAATACTAGAAAAATATCAGAAAAATCTCCTAAAAACATTTTTGAAAAGACCAGAAAATTATGTGAAAAATTTCCAAAAAGTATGTGAAAAATATCAGAAAAATGTCTGACACATATGTGCAAAATGACCTAAAAACATCTGAAATGATTTGTAAAATATGTGAAAAAAAATGTGTGAAAATAGCAGAAAAATATGTGAAAAATGTCCAAAATGTAAAAAAAAATGTTCAATATGTGAATGAATAAGAGCTGTTACCCATGCTGATGGTGGTCTTCGGGGTGATGTTGGGTACGTTGCACTGCCAGGTGATGCAGCGGGGGTGAGAGGTGAGAGGCGGGCTGAGTGATGACAGCAGACTAGAGATCAGCTCCTCATCCCAGGGATCTGACGCCAGCTTGACCGCCGCCGCTGTTGTGTTCATGGACACGTCGGCGGCGCCCGGCCTCAGCGCTCTGTCTGGACTCATCATGGCTTCATCCTCAGTGCTGAACTGTGGCGGCTGCGCCGGGCTCATGGGCACATCGGCGGCACAGAGCGGCGGCTGCTGCTGTGGACTCATGGGGACGTCCAGGGTCCTGTTGGGGACAGAGTCCGCTTTATTGAGTAGATGGGGACTCAGGAAGGCGTCCAGGTCCGGCTCCACTCTGAGCTTAGGGCTCGTGACGGCCAGCCAGTCCGGAGGGAGAGCACACTCTGGGCTCATGGGGACATCAGGGACTTGGACGCGTTCTGGACTGGAGGGTTTCTCTAAATCCTCCATGATGGTAAAAGGTTCGCTTCGGGGTCCGACCGAGCTCTCGGGCCGCTGTGCGAGCAGAGAGGCGTGTTTGGGCGGCTGCTCGGGGCTGGTGTACACCTCCCAGCCGGGCGCCGCTGTGGTCCTGTAGACGGAGGAGTCGGTGGGACAGAGGGTCTGGTCTCTGAAGGAGAGGACAGCGGGAGGGGGAGGCTGCACCATGGTGATGGAGGAGGTGGTCAAGCAGTGCTGGGCCGTGGCGAGCACTTCACCCACGATGGTGCCGTGTCCCGCGGAGGGAGGCTCGATCCGACTGAGGGCGGTGTCATTAGACGGACTCTGCTCCATGATGGGGCTGAGGGGGGGGACAGAGAACAGATACAGGTCACAGATACTCCACACTTTACATGACCTTTATATCATGAAGGACCACAACGAAGACTGTTTTCATCATCTAGTAAACATTTAGTCTACAAGATGTCAGAAAACTAAACCAAAATAAAAAATAAGTGACTCCATAAATAAATAAATAAATAAATAAATAAATATCTGAGCAGCAACAGATTAGTTACCTGAGTTTTTTGGTCTGACGTCTGAATAAAGCATCGCCGTCAGCATCTTCAGCATCACCTTTGTTCTCTGCAGAATAAAAAAAATAAAATAAATAATTTTTTTAATCAGTCATGTTCCCAAACCTGAATGAGACCATGTGGAGCAGGAAAAGAGACTACAGAGGGAAACTGAAGTGTGTGTGTGTGTCCAGGTCCGTTACCTTGATCCTCCTCGTAGAAGTTGAACGGCGTCTTGTGTGTGAACGGCGTGGAGACAAACTGAGCCAACATGGCGAAGTCTGAGGTGCTGTTGGGACAAGCGGCCAGCGAGTTGAGGGAGTTGTAGCGAGCGCCCCACATGGTGCTCTCGTCTGGTATCAGGTCCTGAGGGGTCTCCTGGGCGGGGAGGAGAGATTCAAATCATAGTGAGCAGAATATATGAAGTCCCTTTGTCCCTCTGCTCTGCTATTTAAGGTCCAACTGTCCCTGTATTGTGTATAGGTATTACACAGAGCACCTTTAAAAGTGATTGTGAAGCTCAACACTCTTCTAAAGTGTTGGTTTGTTTTCTTCATACTCACATTGGGTTTGTTAGAAACCGGGATTTCTGCCAGCGCTCTGATTGGTTTAGACTTCTCAACCGCAGACGGAGCAGCAGCACTGAACAGAAAGAAAGAGGGACAAAATAACAAGAACATCATTCATTAAATTCTTTATTTCACCATAGAATCACTAAATATGTGAGTAGAAACTCTAGATAACGCCTGGCAGAATTAGATAGAATTGATAGGTATTGAGGATGTTCATGTTGTGTGTTGCTGCTGGCTCTCTGGAATCTGTTTTATTTACCTGCCGTTTTCTTTGTCAGTGTCGTCCTGGAAGACGGTGAACAGCGCCGTGGTCGACGGCTTGGTGAAAGACGAGACGCCTCCTTACAAAAATCAAAGAAACAAGAATTTAGTTAACTGTCAGAAAGCTGCAGGAAAACGTGAACAGAAAGCACGACGTCACAGAATCTAAGGAAGGAGTCGCAGCAAAGAGCTGATTTACCATTTCTTGGGTAGCCGGGGTCAAACTCCGTCTCAGCGGCGTGGAGCGCTGACGTGTTGCTGAACGGGTCCTCTAGCAGAGTCGGGGCCTGGAACATGTCCATGATCACATCTGGATGATACAAAACCACATCACATGTTGTTGACTGTGACAGCGCTGTCACGAAACATGACACTGGGATTTACTACTTCAATACAAAACCTTTAATAATATCGATATCCAATACCTCGAGGGCTGCACAACTAACTGAAGATACTGACGTTTAAAATGCTCCGACATAGAAAACTCTGCTGCATATCAAATCAAACACTTTCTAAACTAACATCCAGCCACCGGTCGACTTGAATCAATCCTAACAGCATGAAGACGTGAAACGTGAGCCAACGGACAACTCACATCCACTCTCTCTTTAACTACAGTACGTACTGCAAGACAGAAAAACCCTCCAACATCTCAGACACATATCGTAGAGGTTGTGTTGCTCACCCAGCGCTTCTCGCGTGTTGACGGTGGGCGACGGCAGCGCCTTGGACGGCGTGGCCTGAACGAAGCCCAGCGAGGTGTTGGGAGTGATGTGAGACAGGTTGGCTGTGGCTCCCTGAGACACTGAGACAGACACAAACAGGAGGTTTAAAAGCAGTCATGAGAAGCTACGACTGGAGGAGCTCACTGGTTGAACAACTGGTGGACTCACTGTTGAACTTCTCCTCCAGCTCCGCTGGCTGAACGACCTCCCTGAGGGGGGAAGAAAGTAACAGAGAAAACGATTTAGAATAATACAGTTTTCAGTTGGTTTTTTAGCTATGCACTGATAATCATTTGAGCAGAAGTTGAAGCTACTCACTGATGTCTGGCGTTGTTGTTCTCCGCGCTGCTCGGCTGGACGCCATCGTCCTGGCGGAGAACGTCAGCAGAGAGACCAGCGGGTCTGTGGAGCGACAGTCTCATCTGCTCGAAGCCGAACGGATGCTGAACCATCGAGGTCCGGACGGCAGAAGCCTGGTCTGTGGACGCCGACAACATCGGTGCAGATTGTGGTAAATGAACACTCCTGTCAGCCAGGACTGGTGCATGATGGGATACCTCTGAGCTCAGAGGGTTCGTGTCAGCAGCAGCCTCGGTGTTGAGATGCTGTTGAGGCGGCTCGGGGACGGCGGCGGCGGCGGCGGCGGCCTCTTGGATGAAGTTGGGCTCGGTGTGTAATCTCAAGCCAAGAGAGCGCCTGCTGCTCAGACGGTTCGAGGGTCGAGGACGCCCAAAGGAATGCTGGGTAGGATTCGGGTTCAGACTGGTGGCTGTTTCTACTGCAGACAGCTACAGCAAAGAAAACAAAAAGGTTGAAGTTTAAGTTATCCTGTTGTCACATTGTCACTACAATGCATTGTGTTCCTTCTTTAAACGTTCCCTCATTAAACTGCCTGGTCGGTCTTGTTCTGATTCAGTGGCCACAAGGGGTAAATGTAAGTTTTCTGAGGGGTGGCTTTACAATCCCAAATTGAAAGTCTGGTTGGTTATCAATTCTAAATAGGGTAAGAGAGCTGGATGCAAACATTGTGTAAAATCGTTTGACATCTCAACAATGGGGGAGGCGACGGAGCACTGTAGTCTTGTCACAGCATCCGCTGCACCCCGAGTCACAAAGTCAAATATGGTCTGAAATATCTACCGAGAAGTCTGGAAAAGTCTGGAATTGTTGGAGTCAAATTAAGAACTTTTATCTTCAGTAGGAGATGAAACAGGAAGAACAGAAAGCTCTCAAAGACAACAAACATGAATTTGCAGTCTCACCCTCTGTGATGAAGGCTGGCTGGTTGAACCTCCACAGACCTCCAGATCCTCGTTCACTTTCTCCAAACTACAGTTCATGCTCAGGTTGCCCTCGTCCGCCTCATTCGGACTCTTCTCCACTTTAAACAAAAACAGATGTTATAACAAAGTTAATAACTCATCATCATTAAACACATCACGCAAGTCTCACCAATTAAATCTTACTTGCAGTATTTTGTTTTTAACCCTGAATTATATGAAAGCAGATTGCAGATTGGATTTATAAGCATCTTACTCATTTCTCTGCTCTCCATCGCCTGCTTCTCCCGCAGCTTACGGAAGTATTTTTCTGCTCGGATCTCCTCGAAGCAAAATTCAGATCCTTCACACTCCAGCTCATCCGTCATGTACTCCGACACCGTCTGAACGCCGGAGCTTTGACTGGAGGGAATCGTCCCTGAAGTCTCAGAGCGAGACACTCTGTGGAGGAAATACATCAGATCATCATATCAGTTTCTAAAGTACGCATTTCTTCAGCCGTATACTCTGGCTCTAATGAATACAGCTGAATATCCGAGTCAGCCAAAACACTGTATCCTCGTCCAGAACATCCTCTGCTCTCATATAGACAAGATTTATAGAGAAAAGTAACTTACATTATGGTGGTTCTATGTGTCGGTGGTTTGGGTGGACAATCCATGGAGGCCTGTAACAGAGGAGGAACATTATTAGTGGATCTGAACAGCAGATATTGTTGTTATTAAATGATTATTACTGAAATTCACAGACACACACCTTGTTTGGAGCTGCAGGCTCTCTGTGAGATGACATCTGATTGGATAACTGGGAGTTTTGCAGCGGGTTTCGGCTCCCTGCTTTACAAAAACATCACAGTTAGTAGCTGACATGATATATTTCTATATATAAAATACAAATTAAATATTTTGTAATAAACAAAGAAGGAAGTGGATATACTCTTACGTGATACTGGTGCCTGGCTTCTGGTTCTGGTTTGAAACTGCCTGCAGATCAGATTAAAGTTATAATTGTACATGTTGGTGACTGAATAATACACACTCAAACATAGATGAATAGCTTGAGGTTGTGGACACATTTCTTTGTTGTTACCTGTATTCGTTGAGAACCGTGTCGGCTGGCTGGGCTTGGTTCTCCGTTGCTTTCTGGTACATGGCGTCCGCCTGTTCATTCATCCCCCTCTGCTCATACTGCTGAGCCCAGGCCACGTAGAGGGCAGCGGTCGTGGTGCCGACGCCTTTGCTGTAGATGTGACTGTACAGCGCGACGGGGTCGGAATAATAACTGGCCTGTAAGACAGAGTTAGAATGAAGAAATGCTCATAAATCTGAATAACAACTCTGGTCGTGTGACTTTTGAATGTGATATTTCAGTGAGACTTACACATTTGATGCAGTAGTTCACAAATCTGACGTCATTTGCGTATTGCTCCACATTCAGAAATCTCTGCACGAGACTGTCAAACACCAGCGTCATCCCGCTGCCGCCGTCTGCAGGTAACCTCTGCTCCAGGTACTCCACAAACCTGGGAACATAGGTGCATTCTGTATTCTCTCAGCTGTCACACACGCATGTGTTATTCAAGTGCAATGCCTGATTGCACAAACTGGACAGATTGAGCATTACAGAGTAAGAGTACTAATAAAGAAATTAAAATAACTGAAAAAAAAAATATACTGGGATGTGTGGAACCCTGGTAACAATTGGAAATTTAAAAATATATCATGACAACCAAAATAAACTTAAAGTACCGAAAGAAAAAAGTACTAATTTTGCAGAATGGACAATTTCAGAACAATGTATATATTAATGTTATGTATATATTATTGGATTATGGTTATAGATGCATTATTGTGTATATCTTCATGTTGCAGAGACAGATAGACAGATAGATAGATAGATAGATAGATAGATAGATAGATAAACTACTACAATAGAGTATGTGATAATGGATGTAATGCAAATACATGGATATGGTATGGATGATATAGAATACAAATTTAAGATAAATATGAACAAAAACACAAGCATATTGTGGTAAAGGTGGGGTTAATGTTAAATATATAATTTATATATAACTTTATATACTGCTGGGGATCAATAACCCTTATTGGCATAATAATAACATAATTTATTTGTTGATATGTTGTGTTCTTAACCTGAATCTGGAAAGTAACTGAAGTTATTAAAATGTAATGGAGTTAAAAATATATAATATTTGCATCTGAATTGTAGTGGAGTATGAAGTAGTAGAACATGAAGTACAAGTACAACACTTGAGTAAATGGTACTTTTCTCCAGTGGAGAACTAGAACATGAATGCTTTGTCTCCTACATGAAATAAAAACACTAACTAAGCTAACTAAAGCTAACTAAGCTAACTTTAACAGTCAGGTGACTCACTTGTCCCAGGGATCCAGCGGGTCATCTCCTGTATATGAGCTCAAACTCTCCTCAAAGCACCTAAAAGGATGAAACATTAGAGTAAAAAACATAAATAACAGTTCTGTTGTTTAAAATATGAGTTAGCATGATGTTAGCATGAAGCTAACACAGAGGAACGTTAAGTTCATGTAGCTTCTAGTTAAAGTTCACTTACTGTAAATAAGTGGCGATATCCATGTCGCATTAAGTTTAAAGAATAAATCCTTTATGTGGTAGTTTCCGATCAATCTATCGGATCGATGATTGTCTTTATATAAATCAACTTCTTTAGATAATAACTAGCATGTTTCTCTCTGACGTGCAGCTGTTTGTTTCTACGACATTTGAAATTTCGCGCTCAGCCAATAGCAACGCGAGAATTCCAGGATGCCTCCAAAGCCACGCCCCCATTCTGTGACGCAGTTCCGGGCTACAAAAAACACAAAATAAAAGCATGATGTACAGTAACGAACTAACACAAAATAAAAGCATAACGTACAATGATGAGAGTCTAAGATCGAAATTCTTTAAATTTCCTTTTGCACCAAAAGTGAAGGAGGTTCACTTTAAGGTTCTCAGTGAAATATATATAATAAACCCCCCTGCTGAATTCTTAAGAAACCTTTTTTTATTTTCATCACAATAATTGCTCGTTCTGTGATGAACACATTGAAACTACAGAACATTTATTTTTATGAATGTATTTTTGCTAATGCTTTCTGGGATAATTTGCATTATTGGTTGTCCACTAAATTTGTAAATTTGTCTCATCTAACAAAGGAAAATGTTATATTTGGTACAACTGTGAAAGATCCCGTGCATGAATTTTAAAAATGAATGAATTTTAAAAAATTTCCAAGAATGATTTTTTATACATAAAAATAGATTCCTGAAATCAAGACAAATTTCTATGTTTTTTCATAAGGAGCTATGTCTTTACTTTTCATTTCTGAAACAGATGAAGAAAAATAATGCTATGAAGCTTTTAATGTTAGTTGAGGACCTTAACCTTACAGAGAACCCCTATAGCACTCTTCCCACATTCCCTTACTTTAGTTTTTGTTTTTTTTGTTTTGTTGTTTATTTTGGGTTTTTTTCTCTCTCTCCATCCACACTCTTATGCACTGTACGCCAATTTCCAGGCTTGTCTGTTCCCTTGTAGTTGTGGACTGTTCTGTACGATGCCATATTGTAATGTAAATTTCTCAATAAAATGTTGTTGTATTGTATTGTATTGTATTTATTTATATATTTATATTTTTTTAATGTACCCCTGGCATAAGCAGTTTTGTATGTATATATTGTCATTGTAGTTATATTTTATAAATAAATAAATAAATAAATAAATAAGTCAGCTGGGATCGGCTCCAGCCCCTCCACGACCCCTAACAGGATAAGCGGTTGCAGATGATTGATGGATGGCTGGATAAATAAATAAATAGATAAATAAAAAAGTTGTAAAAAATAAAAGCATTCATTGGGTCAGTATTTATTTATTTATTTATTTATACTTTTTTAATGTACCCCTGACATAAGCAGTTTTGTATGTACATATTGTCATTTTACTTATATTTTCTAAAATAAATGAATAAATAAATAAAAAGCTGTAAAAAAAATATAAGCAGTCACTGGGTCAGTATTTATTTAATCATACTTTTTTAATGTACACTTGGCATAAGCAGTTTTGTATGTATGCATTGCCATTGTACTTATATTTTCGAAAATAAATAAATAAATAAATAAAAAGTTGTAAAAAAAATAAAAGCAGTCACTGGGTCAGCATTTATTTATTAATTAATTGATTTATACTTTTTTAATTTACACTTGGCATAAGCAGTTTTGTTTGTATGTATTGTCATTTAACTTATATTTTCTAAAATAAATAAATGAAAGCAGTCAGTGTGTCAGTGTCCCGGATGTGATGTAAACCGAGCAGCCCGTGGAGAACCCCCTCAGGAAACCCCGTTACATGCAGGGCGAGAAGCAGAGATCGCGACGTTACGTGGTCGCCATTTTGTGTCACCGGGAGAGTAGAAACCGAGCTGAACGGAACCGGCACCGGGCGCGGAGATATTTACCTTTACCTCTAACCGGAGCACCTGAAACACGGCGGAGCAGCACCGTGCACCCGAGATCAGCTTCGCACGGTACGTACGCACCGAGCGGACCGGTGTTTCTCCGGGAACACGCGGTGTTTGGAGGCTGAGTGACCGGTTGGTGTTGGAGAGGAGGAGCGGCTCGGTAACGGACGCGGTTAACCGGCATTTTGAAAAACACGGGCCCGCTGATTAACGGCCGGGTGAACAGATGTGCTGTGCAGAGTGCATGGATACACGTGCACCGAGTTTAGAGGGAGAAGCAGACACCTTAAAGGATGAAGTAGAGAGATGTGTTGTTAAACATTAGACACGTTCAGTCTGCAGCTCCGAGCAGCGAGCAGCGCGAGACCGAGAGACGAGAGAGAGAGGCCTGAGAGCGGATGGAGCCAGCAGCTAACAGCTAGCATTAGCTAACATTAGCATTAGCATTAGCTAGCTAACATTATAAATACAGCATGTAAAGCTACTGTTGGCTAGCTAACATTATAATACTTTGAACTACTAACTTGTGCCTTTTTACTAACATGGTTGCACTATGGAACTGAGATGCTGGAAACTTGAATTTCCCATCTATCTATCATCATGTTGCACTGCACTATACTCACTTTTAACAGTCTCTTCTGCACTAAATTCACTTTTAACAGTCTCTTCTGCACTATAGTCATTAGTAACTTATTGTTATGTTTACCAGTAAGCTGTTATAACATTGCTGATAATACAACAGTCTTCTGCACTAAACTCATCTTTTGCACTATATTCACTTTTAACAGTGTCTTCTGCACTATATTCATTTTTTAAGTCTCTTCTGCACTATATTCAGCATGTGTTTTTGTTCATATTTATCTTCAATTTGTATTTTATAGCATCCATACCATATGCATGCATTTACATTATCACATGCACATAGCTTGGTTAGTGTTTTTATTTAATGTAGGAGACAATGTATTCATGTTGTAGTTCTCCACTGGTGAAAAGTACCATTTACTCAAGTGTTGTACTTGTACTTCATTTTCTACTACTTCATACTTCTACTCCACTACAATTCAGATGCAAATATTATATATTTTTTACTCCATTACATTTTAATAACTTCAGTTACTCTCCAGATGCAGGTTAAGAATTCAACATATCAACAAATAACTTTTTATTTATTTATTTATTTTAGAAAATATAAGTACAATATGTTCATACAAAACTGCTTATGCCAGGGGTACATTAAAAAAGTATAAATATATAAATAAATATAATACAATACAATAAACAAAAAAATATAGATCTATAAATTTACATCTGTCCATAAGAAATTCATAAAATACATAGTTAGTTCAGATTGTCTTCTTATTCTTAAAGTGTTGTTTTTTTTTTTTATCATGGTGCCATATTGTCTCAGTTCTTGATAGAAATGTTTATTATTATGTCAATAAGGTTTTATTGATCCCCAGGGGGATATTCACAAGATACCCAGCAGTATATAAAGTTATATATGAATTATATATTTAATATTAACCCCACCTTTACCACAATAAGCATGTGTTTTTGTTCATATTTATCTTCGATTTGTATTTTATATCATCCATATCCCATATCCATGTATTTGCATTACCTCCATTAGCACATACTCTATTGTAGTGATCTCTGTAAAAGTTTATCCATCTATCTCTGCAACGTTACAGTTACAGTCATGTTGCTGTCTACCACAACCATATAGTTACTATCTATTATAATGCATCCCTATGTTTTAATTGTACACTATCTGATGTGTTAAATGTCCGTGATTTTCTTTCACAACACATGTAATGAGTGTTGTTGGAGGGAGCCTGAGATCTGAAAGTTTCATTGCCAAAATGACTGCTTTTGTTATTGTTATACATGTGATAATAAATAACATGAATTACAGCAGCTACTTGGTTTACAGTCTGTATCCAGTCTTGAACGATGGCACCAACCCGCCCACCAGTGGGTTGTAACTACAGTTGTTGTTGTTGTTGTTGTTGTTGTTGTTAACTCTGTTAATCTCCTCTGCACAGATGTCTGGAGACATGGCCACAGATCATGTAAACGGGAATGGTACGGAGGGTACGGAGGACGAGGAACCGATGGACACTACAGCCGAGGTGACCCGCTCAGAACACTTCCCAGCTTTACTGGAGGCTGGTTTACCTCAAAATGTGGCTGAGAAGCTAGATGAACTTTACGTAGCAGGTAAGAAAGCAGAAGTTTAATCTGTTTGGATGTTGTTCTGCCATTGTCTCTTAACTTTTAGTTACCTGCTGTGAGAAAAACAACATGTTCATACATATGCAAGGTGTCACTACACTGTTGAAACACAGGACTTGTCAGAGATGTGGAATAATTTCGGAGTATTTAGTTTTTCTTTATCATCTCCAGAAATACTTTGTTTTGTGCACGCCGTCGGTGGAAGAACTATTCCGATCCTTTACTTAAGTAAAATTAGTAATACCACAGTGTAGAAATACTTTTCCTTAAATTTTGAATGCAGAACTTTTACTTGTAAAAGTATCAAAATAAAGTACCAAAAGTCAAAGTATGCTAAAGTGCCCCTTTCACAATAATATGTATTTTATTATTGGATTTTATTACACGGCTGTGTTGAATACTCGATTCTGATTGGTCAATCACGGCGTTCTGTTGTCTGTAATTTCTGTATAACAGACCATTGCTATGGGCACATCTCTGATGTCAGACTCTGGCGGACTGTTTTTGTGTCAAAATATTGATTTCTTAATTAAGTAGCCGTGTAATAAAAGGGATCATGTACAGCTAGCGGGTCATTGTTGTGAAAGAAACCCCTTCAGGGCGAGGAGAGACCCCTCCATTTCGCGTCAGGGTGCAGCATCGCCCTGTCTGGGATTATTTCACAACAATGACTGACTCGCTGTGCATTATCACTTACATAATTAGTGATGTGTTATTATTATTAAAATAATAAATCGTTAACCAGGAACTCTTCAAAACTTAAACAGGAATTAAAATGCAAGTATATAACGTATGTAATGTATAGAAACACAGAACTGAATGAAATGGATCGGACCCATTGTCACTGATACTGGATCCAGCTGTTTGAGTCAGTATCGATAGCTGGTCCGGTCCGGTATCGCTGCATCCCTAGTGTTATTAATGTGTTCATCACTTTAATGTTGCAGCTGGTAAAAGTAGAGCTAATTTTAACTACTTTATATACTGCTGAGTAGCTTAACATATAATATACCATCATTTATTAGTTTGTTTATATTTTGTATTAATAGTCTAAATCTGCAATGTATCTAAAGTTATCAAATAAATGTAGTGCAGTAATAGGTACAATATTTGCCTCCAAAAAGTAATGGAAAAAGAGCATGAAATGGAAATACTCAAAGTGCAAGTACCTGAAAATTGTGCTTAAGTACAGTGCTTGAGTAAATGTACTTACATTCCACCGCTGGGTGGAGGGCCAATGTCATGAAAGTCCACCTTTTGTTCTCCTTAAAGGCTGGTGACACTCGGTGTTTTTCGTATTGTCAATAAATCTGAAAAGACCAGAACCAACAATTCATTGATCCGATTAGTAAGTGTGTATCTAGAGGGAGTAACCTGTTTATCTAAAGCCTGATATATCATATTCCTCTCTGAGCTCCATCGTTGTCCAAAAACTATTAAAAACACACACTGTAGTTTATTCCGACTCAATCCCACATCCACCGTCCTGCTGCCACTAATACTCACTGGAGCACCACATGTAGATTAATCCGCCTCTGAAAATAGTCCCCAACAAATCCACTATTTATTCTTGTGTTGAGTATTAATTGTGTTAAAATGTGCAGCTGTTTCAGGAAATCATTGATGGATACTACATACTTTATTGATTGCTTAGAACAATGGTGACCTGGGAAATGAAACATCATTCACTCATCATCAGTGCCTCTGTAGTATAATCAGCTATTAACTGTTAATGAGGACGTAGTTAAAAGTTGTTAAACTAATCAAGTGAGCAGCGGGATGTCAGCAAGTTGTTTGCATTTAAAAGATAATTCCTGTTTCTTCTTTTCCTATTCAATAATAAATTGCCTCGTATTTAAACCTCTTTAGATTAAATCACAGGGCCAGTTTCCTTGCAGAAATAAATAACAAAATATGTACTATTTTGTCTGTTATCGCTCACACTAAAGTACCTTCTTTGTTGCTTCAGGTCTAAGTATTGTCATGCTGTTGAGTATAGAAACTGGATTAAATGGGTGTAACCAGAAAACAATAGAGCAGCTGTCTGTCTGCAGCAGGTGAATTGTTCTCTTTGAGCAGGAGCCACAAGGATGTTCTCCAGAGCATGATTTAAAATAAGCGCTGGTAGATACAGTAGGGCTTAATAGAAAAAGGTGTAGATCTTTGACAGTTGGTCGGATCGACAGAAAATATTAGCACAATTACAGCAATTATTTTTATATATTTTTTTCATGCAAAAATGGCAGAAAATGTTTTCAGCCTCTCAAATATGAATATTTCCTGCTTTTCTCTTTTATATCATATAGGGCTGCAATTAATGTGTTGATTATTTTATCGATTAGTTGTTTGGTTTATGAAATGGCAGAAAAGGGTGAAACATGTATATCAGTGTTTCCTAAAGCCCAAGATGACATCCTCAAATGTCTTGTTTTGTCCACAACTCAAAGATATTTAGTGTACTGTCATAGAGGAGTAAAGAAACCAGAACATATTCACACTTAACAAGCTGCAATCATAAAATGCATTTTTTTCTTTAAAAATGACTCAAACCGATTTACTGATTATCAAAGTAGTTGGCGAGTAACTTAATAGTTCACAATTAATCAATTAGTCGTCGCAGCTCTACCCAAAATATTCAATTCACAATCGTAAAACAATAGAGAAAAGCAGCATATGCTCACATGTATGAATGGAAAATGTCTTAAAACAGTTGCTTGAGTATAAAATTAGATCTTTGCAATTATCACTAATTATTTCCATTATTGATTGTTCTGCATTTTATTATCCAAAATTAAAGAATTCATCTTTTGGTCTGTGTAGTTTCAGAATATGTGTATGACAACGTCAAGCTATACTGAAATGTTATTTATTATTAAAATAATAAATCTTACACCAGCAACTTGGTAAAAAAATCTTCAAAATGAACAGGAATACAATTGAATTCATTTAGTTGTTGACAAGTGATTGAAACAGTAGTGGTTAATAGTAAAAAGTGTAGTGCTGCAACGTTTTGTCAGATAGACAGAAAAAATAATATCCAACTATTTTGATAATTTTTCATGCAAAAATATCTGGAAATGTTTTCAGCCTCTCAAACATGGAGATTTCCTTATTTTCTCAGTTTTATATCATATTAAACTGAATATCTTTAGGTTTTGAACTGACAACAAGACATTTAAAGATACACCTAAGAGAAACTGGGATGAACGTTTTCACTATTTTCTGACATTTTATAGACCAAACGATTAATCTCGAAAATAATCTGCAGATTAATTGATGATGAAAATAAGGCCTGCCCCCTCTTAGTCGATTAGTTGATCTATCAGTTGTTTTGGTCTTAGTAGATTGACTGTGGCTGGGTAAACACCAGATATAAAGTGGTGCTTTTGTGTGATTCTTTGTGGAGAAACTCAGTTTTACTGATCTGTCAGATTAAATCAACTAATTGATTAGTCGACAAAATCCTTTCAGTGTTATTCGACTGAGAGTTTCTTTGGTCGAGGACGGCCCTAAATGAAAATAACCAATAATTGCGGTCCTGAAAGGTGTTTGGTTGAAGTTTTTTCCAGGGTTTTGTAATCTAGTTTTAGCTCTCTGTTAAATGTAATAACACTGTCCTTTGATTGTACCAGTTGATTTCTGCTGCATGTCTTGAGGAGATCGATTGTATTGAATCTTGGCGCTTGATGGGGCTGCAAAATATTGACATGCATAGTAATGATGTAATCATTGGGCATTGTGCTAATTTTCTTCAGTTCCTTCTGGTGAATCTATTATTGTTATTATTAAGACTCTGTTACGCAACTGCTTCATAGCTGCATGAGTCACTCGTCCTTTTGTTTCTCAGTGCTAACCTGCCCAGATGTTCATGTGTCTTTCTTTACACCATATCTACAGTCTTTTTTGTTGTTGTGCTCTTCAGGCCTAGTAGCACATAGTGACCTAGACGAAAGGGCTATTGAAGCTTTGAAAGAATTCAATGAAGAGGGAGCCCTGCAAGTGCTGGTCCAGTTCAAAGAGAGTGATCTGTCACACGTGCAAGTAAGTTTAATCATCTGAAAGACAATCTTACGCTGCATAATAACTTTATATATAACTTTAAAAAAAGTCAACTTTATTTGTGCTGTGTTTTCCCCTCCATAAAAGTCGGTAAATATCCACGTTTTTGTCTTTTCCAGAACAAAAGTGCCTTTCTCTGTGGGGTGATGAAGACGTACAGGCAGAGGGAGAAACAAGGGACTAAAGTTTCAGACTCCACTAAAGGACCCGATGAGGCTAAAATCAAAGAACTCCTGGACAGAACCAACTACACACTCGACGTCACAACAGGCCAGCGAAAGTATGGCGGGCCCCCACCTGATTCGGTGTACTCGGGTGCTCAACCCAACATTGGAACAGAGGTACACTTTGTTATGTTGTGGAAGTGAAGTTGTCAGCTGGCGCGAGGCACAAATCTTGTCAGTTGATAATTAATAATCGGTTAACGAGGGTCGGTTATCGGTTAAGAACATTTTTCAAAATTAGCATCCCTAGTGTTTATCTTTAAATCCTTTTTATTTCCTTGCTAGATATTTGTCGGGAAGATTCCCCGTGACTTGTTCGAAGACGAGCTGGTTCCTCTCTTTGAGAAGGCTGGGTCTATCTGGGACCTGAGGCTAATGATGGACCCGCTAAGCGGCCTGAACAGGGGCTACGCCTTCGTCACGTTCTGCACTAAAGAAGCAGCCCAGGAGGCGGTGAAACTGGTAAGTTCAGTGGGATTACTGTCTTCTCTTCTGGGAAACCGAATCAAGTCAAGACACTAGTTTTTGTTCAGCAGTCAAGTAACTTGTGTGTGCAAACATTCCCCACATACTCCACTAACAATAAACTACACACTTGTAACTAAATTGTCAACCAGAGTAAGAAACCACAAGCATGTAGATGAAAGTTTCCCTTCTTGTTCTTTAGGTAAAATATTAGCTGGAGGCATTAATGGTTGACATGGTTGACATGTGTTCTGTTTTTCTTTTTACAGTGCAATAATCATGAGATTCGCCCTGGCAAGCACATCGGGGTGTGTATATCTGTCGCCAACAACAGGCTATTCGTTGGCTCCATTCCCAAGAGTAAAACAAAGGAGCAGATTGTTGAAGAGTTTTCTAAAGTCACAGGTAAAAATAACAAACATATGCTCCAATCATAACATGGCAAATTGCAGCCCAACAGGCAACAACAGCTGTCAGTCTTTCAGTGTGCTGACTTGACTATGACTTGCCCCAAGCTGCATGTGATTATCATAAAGTGGGCATGTCTGTAAAGGGGAGACTCGTGGGTACCCAGAGAACCCATTTACATTCACTGATCTGGAGGTCAGAAGTCAAGGGACCCTTTTGAAAATTGCCGTGACAGTTTTTCCTCGCCAAAATTTAACGTAAGTTTGGAGCGTTATTTAACCTCCTTCGCGACAAGCTAGTATGACATGGTTGGTACCGATGGATTCATCAAGTTCTCTAGTTTCATATGATACTGAAATTAGTGGCATGAAAACGAATATGCGCTAAGGCGTTATGGCGTTAACTGTGACAGCCCTAGTTTTTCTAGATTCATGTCATTGTGCTGCAGTTTTGAAAGTAGCCTCATATTTCTGTACTTCCAGAGGGCCTCAGTGACGTCATACTGTACCATCAGCCCGATGACAAAAAGAAGAACCGAGGCTTCTGCTTCTTGGAGTACGAAGACCACAAAACGGCAGCTCAGGCTCGCCGCCGGCTAATGAGCGGCAAGGTGAAGGTTTGGGGCAACGTGGTGACGGTGGAGTGGGCCGATCCCATCGAAGATCCGGACCCAGAGGTCATGGCCAAGGTGAGCGTCAACAGTCGCCATGTTATGTGATAGAAAACAAATTACAAATTGCAATTGTGTAATCTGTAAATGACATCCTCATCCTAAAAATGTAATTATGGCCCTTTTAACAAATGTGTTGGAGGAGAGGCTGACATGAGATTTGACCTTCTCTCTCTGTCCGTTTTGCAGGTGAAGGTTTTATTTGTGAGAAATCTTGCCAACGGTGTTACAGAGGAGCTCCTGGAGACGTCCTTCAGTGAGTTCGGGAAACTGGAGCGCGTTAAGAAGCTCAAAGACTACGCCTTCATTCACTTTGAAGAGAGGGACGGTGCAGTGAAGGTATGGACATCCTGCAGTTATCATACACTTAAGTTCCTCAGCTTGAATCCTAAATAACAAATTGAGATTGTTGAACCAATAGACATTTGCAGAAACGTTGACTAAAGTGTGTGACTTGCTGCTTTTCTCAGGCGTTGGAAGAGATGAATGGGAAGGAGCTGGAGGGAGAGCCTATTGAGATTGTTTTTGCCAAACCACCAGATCAGAAGAGGAAGGACCGCAAAGCACAGAGACTAGCAGCCAAAACAACAATGTAAGTAACGCCTCGGCAGCTCTTCTCATTAGAAGCCAATAGGGCTGCTTCTATTTCAATAATCAGATTAAATTAGTTTATTAAATCAACTTTCTTTAATGAATTTAACTTGCCAGTTTCGTCAACATAAATGCAGGCAGCAGCCTAATCCAATAAGGGAATGAAATGATGAAATATGATCTTTTTACTGCTGTAACAAAGTCCCCATGAAAGGAAAAATACATTTTCCAGTTTCAATCCTATGTCCCTGTGTTAATTTCATTTACCTCTTGTTATATGCCCAATATATGTCAAAAAGAGTATGTTTACATCCAAATCTGATCAAAATCCTCGTCTTTTCTCTTCCTGTAAACGGTTCCAAAATTTTGATGTCTCATCCTGCACTCGGGGGCATTAACAAAAATTCATCAAATCAAATGAGACTTGGGGCGACTAGCTAACCAATCGTCTGTGGATCGAATCAATATACGTTGTTTGATCGAAGTAGCTAATAGACAATATGGAGAGAGACGGGGAGAGATGTGATTTGTGTATCAGTGGGCAAAAAACACTGATACACAAATCACAAACAATGACGGCGCAAAACGACTGGTGGTATTTTGCCGGCGGGTGAGCTGGAGGCTTCGGGCGCCGTTCATCTGCATGCCCTGCCCGTGCTGCTGTAACATTACCACACAGCCGGTTGAAAATCTCTCCCTCGTCCTCCTCCTGATCTAACAACAAATCGAATCAAAAAACAACACTCAAATATTCAGTTTCACTGCGAGATACGTCCCAGTACAGCAGCTGGAGACACTCTAGCTTCCATTTTATGGGGACTTTAAGTCATTTACTATAGTTGTTAGAGCCGAACTAGATTTAGTGTTATTGTGGTTATATAAATGTAATTTCTGGTGCTGTTAGTCCGCCCCGTTAAAACAGTTATGTCCACCCTTTGCGTGCTGCAAGCGAGCAGGAGAGCAAACAGTTTTTTGACCACAGTGAGAATGTTGTTTTTGAAAGGCTAAACGCCAACAAATATGTATTACAGCAGAATATTTGTTTTGATTAAAAACACGGGGTGAATTTTATATGTTGACTTTTGGGCTTTTCTTTGGAGTTATTTGAAATGTTTAGATCAGTCTGAAACAATCCTTCGCACCACTGGAATCTAATTCTATAAATAGTCTGATACTAATATTAGTGCAGCCCGATCTTTGATGAATGACGCTTTGAACTATTGGGTGCTATAAATCCTATAAATTGTTCTCATCATTGTGTTTTCTTTATTCTTATTTTCTTTTTTCACCCTCCTCAGGTATGATGACTATTACTACTATCCTCCGCCTTCCCACATGCCGCCTCCTGTCCGAGGCCGGGGCAGAGGCGGCAACCGGGGCGGCTATGCTGCTTACCCCCCCGACTACTATGGTTATGAGGATTACTATGACTACTATGGCTATGACTATCACAACTACCGCGGCGGCTACGACGACCCCTACTACGGGTACGACGACTTCCAGGCCCCGAGCCGAGGACGGGGCGGCAGCAGGGGCTCCCGGGGCGGATCCTCTCCAGCCAGGGGACGCGGCGGCGCCGGAGCACCCAGGGGCAGGGCCAGCTTCTCCCAGCGGGGCGGGCCCGGACCGGGCCGCGGCGGGCGGGGAGCAAGAGGAGGCTTGCCGCCGAGAGGGCGAGGAGGGGTACGTGGTGCTCGGGGTGGCCGCGGTGGAAATGTAGGAGGAAAGCGCAAAGCTGATGGGTACAACCAGCCAGATTCCAAGCGTCGCCAGACCAATAATCAGAACTGGGGCTCTCAACCCATTGCTCAGCAACCGCTTCAAGGTGGTGATCATTCTGGTAACTATTCCGGTTACAAATCCGACAACCAGGAATTTTATCAGGATTCTTTTGGGCAACAGTGGAAGTAAACCAGTAGGGCTTTGATAACAAAATATATACGTGTTTTATTGTTTTTGTTTTTGTCTTTTTATTTAGAGACTTGATCTGATTGGCCCTCGATCCCATAACGGTTGCCTGCATTTTTTTTCCTCAAAATTGGTGACATCTGGCAAGATATCTTTTTGTACATATTTTAATAATCCGCTTGGACTCAAACGGTAGTCACACTCCCACTTGTCTCTGGCGAACTGGTTTTACTTTTTTCCCTTTTTTTTTGTTTTTTTAAGATGGTCGTTTTAAAAGATTTTTCCATAACGTTTGAAGAAAAAAAAAAATTTTAGATGCAAATATGTGCTCGAGCTGTCTATTTGGCTATAGCTTTATGTATGTTTTTAGAGATTCTGGTTTCCATGTTTTAAGTAGCTAACAGCAACAAAGCATATGTCTCCTAAACATGTATTTAAAAACAAATGAAATTACAATTTGTATTGTCACAAAGTAATGCGTGTCTTGTTATTGAAAAGAAGAAAGAAAAAAAAAAAAAAAAAGGACCATCGTAGTCCTTATTTTTTGGCTTTACATTTTGGCTTGTATTCTTTGCTGTTTGTCTGCTTTAATAAACATACACGCACACGTGTACAAAAAAACTTCAAATTGTGTTGCAAATTCATGTTTCGGCAAATTCTCTCTTCAAATTGCCTTGAAATTTAAGGCTCCTTGTGGAAGAAAATGGACTAAAGGTTTGCCAGTGTTGGCCACATGCTACAGTGTCACCTTTGCATGCCATCAAATTCAAATCACCTACTTCTATATTAGTCGGCATCTCTCAAGTGCTCTGTATGTGTGGTGACATACTTCATCCTTTGAGTTCCTCTCATGTCCAAAAAAAACATAAATGTTTCACAAATTGGTGTCCTAAATTCACTGTCAATGCAGCATCAATAGTGAGCCCCACCCCCCCACCCTCACCACCAGTCTGCCATACAAGTCCCTTTTGTTACTAGTCGGGGGAATAAAAGCACAATTTGATTTATTAATTAAGTGAAGCTTTTCCTTGTCCCAGAAGGATCTACCTAGCTGAAGGCCTGGATACTAATCTTGCATGTTTATCTGGAGGATTGTCGTTGTGCTGTTGTGAGAGATAACTGCCGTGCATGACTCGCCTTGTAGTGTTTTTTTGTTGGCTTTCATAGATTTAATGGCTGCTCTTAACCTCCCCCTCGTCCTCTCCTTTTCTCTCTGCCTGTCTTGTTTCACCTGCTGCACCTCAGTTTAATTTACTGAACCAGGCCGATTCTCTGCTTGTCGTCCTCTTTTTAAAAAGCATCGACGTGCATGTTTTAAATCAGTGTGTAAATTCATGTTATCCCTTCTACAGTTATATGAGCGAGTGTGCGTGAGCGACTCAGCCCAGTAGATATGTGTGTGTAGATGTGATGTGATCCTTGTTTTCCATTCTCTAATTGCTTCCTTTTGTTACCTGACTAGCAGGAAAAAGGGGTCGAGGCCGGTCCTGATGTGTCGCTATGAAGACTGGACCGGTGTCTGGCGTCACACACACACACTGCAGGCTGCCAGTGGATGGAATGGTAAGGTCAACTGACTCAGTGGTCCAATGGTATTCAAGCCTTTTTTTGTTTTATTTAAAGGAGCAGATCTCCTGAAACTGCCATGATTGAAGATAATCAGAAGAGCAAAAGCTTGCTTTTTAAGAAAAAGAAGTTATTTAAGTTTATAATTCCCCCCACCCCACCCCCAGCCCTGAATATGCCATTTGAGACTTACTGAGTAGGAGTTCATGATGGACATCCTTCTGGAAAAGTCTTTGCACTTTCTTTTCTGTTTCAGTTT
This sequence comes from Sebastiscus tertius, assembly GCA_916701665.1. Lineage (NCBI taxonomy): Eukaryota > Metazoa > Chordata > Actinopteri > Perciformes > Sebastidae > Sebastiscus > Sebastiscus tertius. Next base: position 26,131 of record CAKAOH010018029.1, read on the forward strand.
GGAGTGGTTTAGTGGAATTTGATGCTAATTTGTTTTAGTTTCTTTGAGCTCTTAAACTACATCTTTATGGTGGACTAGACGTGATAATCTGTGATTATCATAGACGGTGTTGAGGTGTGATCACCTCGTCTTGAAGGTCGGGCATTCCAGGAGAATGGTTCTCTAAGAACCTGAACCACCATGGGTCCGTTAACTACCTCAGTTTCGAGGACTCGCCCGTTTTGTCCCATTTTGTACTTACTGAGGAAACTGAGGCAAGGTTCGGGGGGGCGCGCGGCCCCACCCC